>JYDL01000090.1:0-31932 GCA_001447455.1 Trichinella nelsoni | reverse complement strand
AAAAAGAGCAAGTGAATTACGCACATAGCATATCATATTACCTTTGATAGAATGAGGAACTTTGACAGCGTAATGCTTTTTCAAAGTCTAATAAACAGCTAGGAACAAGCCACGACTTTAATTATTTATTATTCTGGACCGTTTTCCAAATGTCCATCTAACATTGTTCGACTCTTAATTCGCAATGCAGTTCTAAAAAAATTCAAATAAATCCCACGCAATGACACATCAATTTCAGATGAATTCCTTTTCATCGCACCTTCTCTTATTTTAAACTGTTTGAATTATTTAAAATTGAACATAATTTGAACTGCAGGTTAGGCAAATGTCGACAAGAAATGACATAAAATATGTTTTTTAAATATAATCGAATAAAATGCTTTCAATAAACATGAGACAGCCCTCCCTCAAAAGACAAGAGAAAATGCAAACAAAACTTACCCCACTCAATTGGGCATGCAAAACGCGGCATCTCCCTCCACCTGAAAGCAGCGAAAAAAACACTAAGTCTCTACGCTTCTAAGGTAGGCGAAACGACAATTCTTCTTCCGCGAGATAAGCATAGGCTTTCCCCGCTTCAGGATCCAAAATCCTGGGCTCTAACTGCCCAAATAGCAAAGAAAGAGCTCGCACTCACCCTTGTCTAAGGGAAGAGAGCTTCATGCTCCAACGTGGAGCCCAATTTCTTCTCTCTATTCTCTATCTGCTTTAAATATTTCAAGGTCCACTCCAGGCATGTTTGCCATTTCGAAGAACTTATTTATACTATTTTACTCGTACATTTTTATTACATCGCACATTTATTAATTTTTTTCAAAAACTTTTTATCAATAAAGAATTACTTTTGTTCCATTGTTCTCTTGGTTTGCATCAGAAAAGATAAAAATACCATTTTTTTACTTTTATTAAAGGTTTTAATTTACTTAATTGTGTTATGCAAATTTAATTTTTAAAATTTACCTATGAGTTTCCAAACTAAAATCTATTTAATATGGTTAATGGCTGGCTAGTATTAATGGAAAACATGATATTTGTTAACTAACCCTGTATGGCCGTCATCAATAAGAAATAATGCAGCATTGGACTTTTGTTACGTCTAAACGAGTTGTGACAACATATATGAATTGCGTCTTTGTAATGAACATTGCATTGCATGAACATTGCAAAAAAATAATACAAACAAATTTAAATAAAAACACAAAAATATGCAAAAGAATGAATTCAATATGCAAAAGATGCAAAAAGTGAGAAGAGCTTTGAAAAATCAAAAGAAAATTAAAAGAAAATAAAGCATCTTGATTAATGAAGTATAGAATGGGATATAATGCGGCAAAAAATATTGAATTACATTGAAAAAGCAATGAGCAGCATGCTCAGCAAATATCAAAAATATAAATATGTAACAAAGAAAAAATAAAAGCAACATAAGAGATTGAAGATGAAAACTATTCCAATGTTCATTCACCTCAACTGACCAATGCTCACATCCATCTTGTCCATTGATGGTAGCCCATTTTTATTTTTCATATCTTCTCCATGCATTACATATTATAGTTTGTTACGTGTTTTCGCATTTGTATGCAATGCATTATGAGTCGCTTTAAGTAACGTCAAAATAAAACAGAAGCAAAAAAAATAACTGCTAATATTTGAAAAGAAAATCAAAATATAAAAGAAGAAAAGAAAAAATCATTTTTAAACATGATAGAATAAAAATAATGTAATTAATAAAAGCAATAAAAAGATGCATGTCTTGAAATTGAACTAAGCGAGAAATGATAATAAATAAAACTTAACAAATGAATATTTCAAAATATTGCGATTCATGAAAACAATTGCATACAACAATTTTGTTGCGTCAAAGCCAAAATACTGCATTATTTCAAATCTCAACCGTGCAGGTTTGTCCCTAGCTTAATTTAACTACGGGATAACTTTACCCTGTTGAAGTATCCCTACACCAATACAACGTCGTAATTGATGACAGTACATAAACCACGCCACCAACGGGAAACCATACATACGTTTTGTTTTACATTTCTGCTCCATATCGTCCGCGTCTTTATTAATGTTAATTTTAAATATGTTATGTAAATATATATGTAAATAATATGTTAATTTTAAAACCATATCCTCAAAAATAACCTATTATTGCTTTTCAATTAAACGGAGAGTTCACAAAATAGAATCGTTACAAATCCAATGTTTATTTTTTATTTTTAACTTGAAGATATAACGATAAATTGAAAAAAAATCTTACTTCCGTGAATATGCGCCTTCACATCGTTCAACTCCAATTCGCTTTTCCAGTGCAATTCTAAATCTAAACAATTATTTACAAATAATTGAAATAACGTTGTGTTCATCAATTAATTCGTTGTATTAAGTTCTGTATTAAGTTTATTTGAGATTTTGTAAAAGTCCATGTCTGCTACAGCTTTCAAAGTTGATCGGCTTTGATATTTGCGTATCTGAGCACTTTGTAAGAGTGCACAAACCACCCTATCAACCACCAGTGGAATACGAACAAGCGAACGTTTCCACTGCCAATTGTAATGCAGTATCTATATAGTATTTACATATTATTTTTTCCATTAATTTTTTGTTTTTAATAAATTTGTTTGTAATTTTCGAATATTTTTATTTAAATAATTACTATTATTGAAGTTCTTTTATTTTTAAAATGTCTCCAAATTTCCGAAATTATTAACATTTACTTATTCATTAGTAAACATTGAATTCATGGACTGTATTGTAAGCAGTGTTTTTAAGCAATTACGGATTGACAATAATAAAATGTGCAACTCACTCGAACAGATAGATGTCTTCTTTCCGATTCAGCTCACCTATCTTGAGGCTGATCTGAATTACGCTGAATTATTAACCAAAACTGAAAACAACATTAACAAAATGACAAATATGCTAATAAATGGTCATCCGGATATGCAGTGTGAAGATCTTTGTTGAATCGTTGAAAACTACTCGTATACAGTCATTTAAAATGCAGCACAAATGGACTGTGAAACAGCACCGCGTTACTGTGATTCATTATAGTACTTCTTCTGAATGTTGATGGCTATTTTCAAATTGGCATAATTATGACGTAATTAACGCAAACGCCTGCAGAAAAATTTATATGAAGCATTCAACGTAGCATTTGATACGAACTCTTTTCGATGCGACTGAACATGATTAATTGTAAAGATTTAATCGATTTAATCGCTTTCTTAAAATGACCATCAAATCTTCAACTGTGATTTTGAAAAAAAATGGAAGATGTCCAGAGATGAGGAAAAAAATTAAGTTTAAAAACACTGGAAAATGTCAAACCAATGCGTGCCATCGTGCTGCAGAACACTAGATTACAATGCTGCAACAGTTTCATTCATTTAAATTCATCCATTATGATTGAGCTTTAGAAATAATATTTCGCAACGCCAGCTTTCTTGTGTTTTCAGTGGTCATTTATTCCAAAAGTACCGCATCACCCAAATTCTGCAGAACATTCTAAAATACACTGTTGGGGATGTGAGTGAAGTTGACGAACATTGTTAAGTGAATAAATATGTAAATAAGACACAAGATATGCGCAACCTGGAGGTGTGTATACAGGACAGCCCATTTTAGCTCCTGCGCTCATTACTTTCTCCAAGGATCGTCCGTGCGCGCTTGTGCTGTGTGCGTTGCGCTTATTAAAATGCGTTTCGTTGTTGTTAGCTGTGCATTTCTTCTACTCGGCGTTGTGAATCTGCAGCAAATTCTTATGAAAAAATAAGAAATTTGCTTTTCCAAGCTTTGAAAAACATTCAGCCCATAAAATTTCGCAAATTTTGTGAAAAAATTTTTGTTTTCTCTAAAAATCACTTCTTCAGCAAATAATCATCAACAAATGTACATTATTTGGTAAGATAAAATGGAAAAAATTAACAGAAAAAAATTTTGATATAAAGTATTTAATTGAAAAATTATCAAATCACAATTCGTGCTAAATGAAATACAACGTTTACAAAAATTGATGATAGTACAAAAAATAAAGCACTATTCTGTTCTGGAAGCGCGTCTTTGCATTATCCAAAAATAAAGCGATGGCCAGACGACGCGCAAAAGTATTGCAAACCGAACATACCAAGAAGCCAAGATCAACTCTTGTTCGTTGTTTACCAACGCTTTGAGAATCCTGCAGGCAACCCAGTCGGGCATCATGCCAGTTTCGGTGTTTCTGTCGACAACATTCTGCGCCACACCCGTACCGTCCAAAGCGTTGACCGACAGTTGCGTCCTTATATAACCCGGGGATACTAGCAACACTTGCAAGCCACGATGCGCCACTTCTGCCCTCAAACAGTCAAAGTAGGCCTGAAAAGCGTGCTTGGAAGCGGCATAAGCGCTCCGATGGGGAATAGCTATACGACCCTGCACGCTGCTTATGCAGACAACGCTTTTCGACTTTACGTCCCTGTTCAAGATTGCTTGCGTCACGGCAATGTGACCGAAATAATTCACTTCCATCAACAGACGATGCACTTGCATGGTCGTATCCAGAGCGCAAGAACGGACCGAAATACCGGCATTATTTACAATCACATCTATCACTGGATTGCGTTCAACAACTTCTTCAACAAACGACTCTATGCTGTTCGGATTTGCCAAATCGACAGCGTAACACTGAGGCTCGTGCAGACGAATCCGATTCTTCACAGCCGACGACTCTTTCTGAACCAACACTTCGCAGTTCTTATGCAGCTTGTTCAAACTGCGGGCAGCCAAAATCACCTTGCATCCTTGCAAGTAGAACTGCCTAGCCAAAGCCTCGCCCAGACCCGAGCTGGCGCCCGTAATTAGCACCGTCTTGTTGCGCAGCCAACACATTCGCCTCTGCTGACGTTGGCGGACCATCAGAACATAAAGCACCAAAGCAACTCCAGCCGTGGCTACCATTTTCAATGGAAAGGATACTAATTTATTCAGTACGTCCATTTCAAAGAAGTTGTAAAAATGCTTTTCTACTAGCTGAAATTTTCACAACAATCAAACATTTATTAAACAAATGATAAACAATTTGCAATAACAGCGATATCGCTTGGGCAAAGATTAATTTCAACGTTTGAAACTAACCACCGCAATTACATACCGTGTTAATTCTAGTCAATTTTTGCTAAGATGATCAGCTTCAAGTCAAAACAAGCGTTCAATGAAAGTTTAACATTTTCTGTAATCAAGAATTAAAAACGTAATAAATTACAAATTGTGATCGAAATCAATGTATGCTTATTTCGAATGATTCAATCAAAGAAATTCATTTAAGCGAACAACGCATACATAAAATTCACATGCAAACTGTAACATGTTCGTTCAGGCAGCAATGTTTGAACGATGATTACCAAACTAAAAATCAAGTTTCAACATCTTTAACAAAAGTTAATTCAAACAAATATCAACTAATTCTAGCTAGAACATAAGTTCAGTTGTAGAGAAAAAATGTTCATTCAATATTCTTCAAATTAACAAAAATTACACACTTTCAGCCGTGTAAAATTTTATACATGACAGCTAGAATTAATTTGAACTTGATTTTCTTGTTAATAAGTTACAATAAATTAAACTTGGCGTATTGTGTTTAAAATTAAAATATTTTAATTAAATATGTATATTATTTTTATTTCAAAATAAACCGTCTGAAACGTATATGTTAATTGAAAATGAGAACGGATATCTAGCATACTGTACATTAGGTGTGTCAATTTTCCCATTATTTTTGCATGTAATTAAGGATAAATGATGCAAAAAATTTTATTTATTCGAAATATGAGAACATCTAATCCGTGCGATGCTGCTCATTGAAAATCTTTCAATACAATTCTAGCGAACAAGCAAGTAACTATGCTGCGATTGGTAACACAATTTCGCAGTGCTGTTCAGAAAAGCGCCATCACAGCCTTGAAAACAGAACGATCGCTATAAATTCTGAATTAGCACCAACAAAATTTTTTCAAAAACCATCAATAATAACTTCACAAACAAACAAAAACATTTTCAAGTTCACATCAAGCACAGCCAAATCCCAACAACAGGCCAGCGCAAAAGCCGCCCACTAAAAAGCTTTCTCGCTTCAAAAATCTTTTCATCTGTAAATAATGATGATCAAATTGACAAAATTCAAACCATTAACGATCAAAGCAAACCTTCGACAAGTTAGCATTATTCTGGCGCAAACGTTCTTCCACCCTATCCACAGCTTCCTTTGCCTTCTCCTCCAGTGTATCGAAGTCCAAAACGCCGCCTTTTCTATGTAATGCCATCTAAACGGACGCAATAGATCAAAGAAAAAATCATATACAGAACAATATTGATATAAGAGATACAAGTATTAATAATTAATTTTAAAATTTATAACAGGCTCATCAAATAGCCGCAACTGCTTACCAAAAATATAATTAAACTTCCGCCAACAGCCAATGCAATCATTTTCCCATATTTGGTGCCACAATAGCCGGTTATGCTTAAAAAATGTACACATTTTAGACGTGTTTCGAGTGGTATTTTTGAAATGCAGCATACAATCCGGAAGTTGTACCAAGAACAATTTTTTTCCACACTGGTGAATTCGTGACTGAGCTAATCTGCTTGCTAATGGAATTACACATCTTTGCACGTATGCAATAAATATTTGCAAATTAACAAACGATCGTTCTTAACAAAATGATTGATAGGTACATTAAAATTTGACAATATGAAGAGCCAAATATGATTAAACGTACAAACTTTTAAAAGAATGTGAAAGTGTTTTTGAAAATTGTTATTTTAATAAAATAAAATTTTTATTATGTTGTGCTAGAATTTTATTTTCCCAAAATAGAATCTCTACAAAATCGATTATGTACAGTAGATTTTGAAAAGTCGATATATGTATACATTTGTGAAAAGATTGGAAATCAAGATTAGGTAAAATACATTATGTAGTAACTTGAAAATCAAAAAGTATACTAATGATATTATGTTTGACGGTTGATAAAAAATCAAACTTGTGTATGTTTTTGAACGAATTGATTGTGATAATAAACATTTCGTATTCCAATTTCGTTTAAAACGAAAAACCGACAAAGTTCAAAAGCACACCACTTCGATAATATCAAGAATAAAAAATAAATAAATACTAAAGATATTGCGACAAATTTGTAGCATTTGATTATGTTTTGATAAAATGAAAAGAAAAGAAAAAAGAATTTTCACAATATTATACACAATTTGTTCGGCAAATTTCAATTTCAGTTAACTTTGTTCCCGTTGGGGTGAAAAGTTGACCCACAGCACACAGATGATTAGAAAGCTATTTCAAGATGGTTGTTTTGATATGATTAATTGATAAATTGAAACAAGTGAAAAATTGTCAACCGGTAGTGAATTCGTTGTTACGCACCGACTTGACAATGGTTTAAAGATTAAAAAAGCGATCAATGCTTTGAATTTAAACAATTGGAATTTTAAACGTGAGATGTTTAAAAGTTCTTTAAACCATTTTTCACAAGTGCAATTGGTAAATCGATCAGAGTGACAGAACAGTGTTGTCGAGTGACCATGGATTCAGTGAACCAGAGCTTGGAAAATTTTTTATCCGCTTTCAATTACCATTTGACTGCGCCGTTCAAGGCGACGAAAAAGCGAGTCGAGATCACTTACGCGGAATGGGTGAAAATGGTGAAAAATTATTCAGAAGATTTGGCCGACTGGGCGACCGAAATGGCAATGGTTGGGAATCAAATTTTCGAAAACAAGAAACGGATGCTCGAATCGGTGCCCCAGATGTCGATGGAACCACGAACCACACGACTGTTGTTCGAGATGCACTTGTGGAACGCGGTGTGCTTGTTGGGGATGATTTGGTTCCTGGCATTCGGGACCTGTCCTCAAATGGGCTACCTGCAGGCGAAGGTTCAACACGGCATCCTGTGGTTTTTGGGAAAGTGGTTGCTGGTGCCGTACTTCATGAGCATGTACTTCAAAAAGTTCACCATGCCCGAAGAGGAACGTCGTTGGTATTTGTTTTTCGGTGCCAGTGTGATCGGATTTTTGGAAGGCATCACCTGCCCCCACTATCCGTCAATAATTGCTCATCCGCCACCGTTTTTGTGGTCTTTGTCCATTGCCAGCGTGCTGTACTTCATCGACAATTACAACGTAGGGGAAAGTCAGTTGAATTTTTCCATCTTCTCGGCTGTGTTCAATGCAATCATCAGTGTATTTTGGATGATCAGTTTTGGCCAGTTGCGCCTGTGGTATGTGATCATAATGATCATGCAATCGATGGTGCAAGTGATATTTGTACATTTGGAATTGCAATCGCTGCGTAAGAAGAATTTCATCCCAATTCAATGTCAAATGACCAGCACGCTATTTTCCATTGAACTTTATTTGATCAATCGTCGATTGATCAGCTTTTAATTTTCTCAATGTAGTTAGTTGTTTAATTTCACAATTTTCTCTTCTGCTGTAAAAAGGCTTATTTTCTTCTCACCTTCATTTACTTCACTATTAACAACATATCTACCTTCTCACTTGACCATTTTTCTTTTCAATGTGACGCAAGACAGAAACTATTCCACTATTGCTCATTTCAAATAATCTATAAATAAATAATCAATTAATATTGAGTTTATTGGTTTTTTCTTGAATTAAATTCTACTTGAATTATATTTGAATAAAATAAAATCATACAATAATATTTGACAAACGGGATGAAATTGTTCCACAAGAGAAGTGGAAGTTGTCCACTTCTCGGATAATCAGAGTGTTTGATTTGGAAAAAAATTTGGAAAATAAGAAAAAAAAGAAAAACTAGCACAACAAAACGGCATGATTGTTATAAGTTGAAGCCAAACAAGGGCACCAGACTGCTGTTGTCCAAGCAGGCGAAAATTTTGTACAACAAGCGACAGACAGATAAATCATCTTAGACGAATGCAGATAAAAAAAATCTCTTCATCTGATTCCAAAAAATTCAACCGTACCATGCAGAGCGGCTTGCAAGATCAATTGGTGACCCAAAATTGGCGTAGCTTAGCAAAGAATTGTCGCGTGTTTGAACGACAATTCATCAAACCAACAATACGAGATTGCAATTCTGCAGATCCAGTTGCATGAAAGGCAAAACAAGAAAAACTTTATCACCATCGTGTAAAATTATTTTAATCAGATGCAGATTAATCTGAAGAAAGAAGGTCTATTTATTCCTCCTATAATCATTTGTGGTTTAATTTTAAAAAGAAAAATCAAATTCAAACTAAGCGAACAGAAAATCTCAAACAATGAAGTTCGAATGCTTTGCAAGAAAAAAGAAATAATTAATAATTTGTGATTCCACTTAACAAATTGCCTTGTATGCAAAGTTGTGAAGTTTAAAATAAAAATAAACAGAAAATTGGCAAAATTTGAAAAATTATCAAACAAAAAACAGTGATTTGAAAATTAAAGCCCTGTACAACAACCTTGAATCTTATTATCATCCCCAATGCTGGCTGGCTAATTGATAAAAAACCATCTCAATGAAAAATTTTATTCTCAATAATCTATGCAAAATGTTGAATTGAACCATTTGAAAAATTTGTGAATAAAAAGTGAAAAAAAATTTTAATTTTTAAAAAAGAAATAAATTGCATTCACCGGAAAATTTGGTCAAAACTTCAAACGTAGCGAGTTCAATCAGGCCGTATTAAAATTAATGGCTTGAAATTCAAAATTGAAACACTTCAGTCGCTTGGTCATAAATTTTGAAAACTTCAAAAGTTGAAACACACTTACTGTTGATAATAATCATTTAAAAAGTGAATGAAAAAATGATAAAATAAAATTCAAAAAACAAATTCAACAAAAAAGTAATAAACTATACGTACGTAGTACATGTATAGAAGAAAAAAAAAATATGATTCACACCATTGCATGAAACTACATGCAGAACAGATGCATTGATAATAGAAATTTTGTTTCATGTTGCACAATGAGAAACACTGTAATAAAATTATTGAAATAATAAAAAAAAATAAAAATATATCTCAAAAATGAATGAACAGAAATCGTACAGAGAACAAGATGATGAATTATAAAAGAAAACATATGAAAAATACCAAAAAACCCCCGTTTGTGCATTGATAAAATGGAAAAAATGACGATAAAAAGTAACCACAATGGGAATTTTCAAAAAAAAAAAATAATAAACAACAAAAATTCCAACAACAAAAACAGCAACGCCCAAAAAGCACCCTCATAATCTGACCGATATTACGCAAGCTTGGTCAAAAGAAAAAGTGGAAATATAGACGAGACAGCTAGCTGTCTGTCAATGGAATAACCAATTGCCGCCCTCAAGCACGACAATTGGCTTTTTCGATGAACTGCTGACCTGGTACATTTGCTCAACATTTTGAATATATATATATATAAGAGAACTGAGAAAATGCACAACATCCATCCCCACAAATTCTTAGAACTTGGAAACAAAAAGACAAATACTTCCACATATACATATTCATCTGTAAACAGTAGAAATGGCAAAAGAGGTACTTGTTGCTACTTGCTTTTCCACTGCGCTCAGCTGTTTCACGCTTCTGTCCTGTTTGGTACTCGGACCGACCATATACACGCAGATCAACGACATCTGGCTTGAATTGGACGTAGAAATGGCTGAATTCAAAGTAAGTTACCAGCCACCAATACGAAAAATTGTGCAAAGATGAAAATGTTATATGAATAAGAAGCATATTATATTACTTGTTTAATTTATTATATTCACTAATGCTGCGGCTTGTTGTTGTTGCAGGCCAATTCAGATTTGCTTTGGAAAGAGATGATCACAATTGACGAAGCCAGACACAAACGACAAGCCGGCTACGGAAACTTCTTCCCAACCGCGGACACGAGACCGACCAAACCAAGCCCCAACATTGGTACGCTTGCAGATATTTTTGTTTTCTTTCTTTCTTTTCTGCAATTCACATTCAAGCGATGCTTGGATTTTCAGGCACCGGCTATCCGAAAGAATCTGCATTACCATCAATACCACCGTCGATGGTGATTCCGGATACCGCTGCCGGACAAGCCGGCTACATTGTGCCGAATATTGGACAAGAATTTCAACACAACCAACAGAAAAGCTCGACAAATCAACAAGAGAAGTCGGATCGAAATTTGCAAGCTGAATTCGATCGTTTGCCTGGCGACACTTGGGATGAGCTGTGCGAAAATTGGGTACGTTCGGGCAAAGCTGGACGACCGGGTTCGCCGTGCAAATGCAGTTGTTCAAAAGCGAAAAAGTGCCCAGCAGGACGTCCCGGACCTCCTGGACCGCCTGGCATTCCTGGATCCGACGGCACAGCCGGCCTGCCCGGCCAGCCTGGCAAAGATGGCGAAGATTCAACCACAGAGCGTACAAATTTGATCGGATGCATCAGGTGTCCAACTTGCGGCGCCGGCCCACCGGGACCCCCAGGAGTGGAAGGTATGTCGCTTTGATTGGAAGTATTTCATTTTGTGATCAGAAAATAGAAGAAAAAAATCAAGACAAGACAAACGCGAACAATATTAAAATTTCCTTCATCACAAATTCAAATGACATCGTTGCAGGAGCGCAAGGTCTTGCCGGTTCACCAGGCCGTCCCGGTGCACCCGGAGTCGATGGACAACCTGGACCACCAGGTCCACCAGGAAATCCAGGAATGAACGGCCCGATAGGAGCCGCCGGCCCGAAAGGAATACCAGGACTGAATGCCAAAGTGTTCGTTCCACGTAAAGGCAACAAAGGAAAACCAGGACCAATTGGCCCAGCAGGTGACAAAGGACCTCGCGGACATGATGCACCAAATGGTCGACGGGGAGACGTTGGTCCCCAAGGACCCCCTGGACCACAAGGACCCCGCGGCAGTATGGGACGTCCTGGTATGGTCGGTATACCTGGCAATCCAGGACCAGATTCGTTGTACTGCCCGTGCCCTGCCCGAACACCACGTCCAGGAAGCAGTGAAAATGAAGGAAGCAGACCGACCGAAACGAAACCAAGCCAACCGCAAGGTTCATCAGGCGCTGGAGGTTACGGTGTTCCAACCGGGGTTCCGTCTTTCAATCAAGAATACGGAGCCGGCTCAGAGCCCGTCGTTGCATCACCATACAGACGTCGCAAGAAAGCTCGAGTGTAAACAAATATGAAGTAATTAAATATGAATTAGATTTATCTAACAACAATAACAATTATTACAATTACAATTGTAATTGTTGTTAAATCGGTTGGAATAAAATTTACAGACAAAAATTTTCATGTCCATTTCTATTTCTGAACAAGCAATCTAACTGCAAAAGATAATGAAAAATTCAAAGCATAAATCTTATGGAAAACTGCTGAAATTATTGAAAAATAAAATTCCAATTCTCACCCATATTTTAACCAAAATACAATAAAGAATCTAAATCTCTATCTAAAATTGCAAACTTTGTATGATAATAACAATTATTATTAGCATTTCGTGCAACTGCTTGCAAAGCAAAGCTTATTTCTTTTCAAATTTCAGAAAAAACCAACTAACCTGTTTCAATTGTAAAAAGTGTAATTTTGCCACTTGTATCTAGTAGCTATTTGTGTATTCGACATAAAGCAAGCAACTAAAAATGAACACAATTATGTAGGCCAAACTATTTTTGTCTTTTGTGAATCTAAAAAAAACGTTGTTGATAAAAATAATGAACTTTATTTTCACCCAACTACAAAAATACAAATCATTATAACCGAAACCCTTTTTCTGAATCACAAAAAAACCTTTATCCATGTGAAAAGCATAAAAAATATAAATAATATTACTACTACCAACACCTAAAATGATAATAATTGCGATAACCCATCATAAGAAATTACACCTTCAAGTCGGCTTTCATGCAATGACTGAAAACTGGCTAAAGTAATCGCTGGCCAATTTTTGCTTTTTGAATGAAATATTGAAAACTGGATGCGTCTTTTCCTTAAACAAATCAAACAAATAAAACATGTAAATTAATATACATGTTTTATTTTTAAAAAATATATATCTTACCAGCAAATTTTTCGAAGAACCAACAACAAACGGCTCTTCTTCTTCAGTATCAAAATGCTGCGCAATAGAAAGTCCACTGAGTGTGTAGCAAGTGTGATAATAATCACGATTCCTTGAACAAGTGAAAAATTAAAAAAAAAACTAATTAATTTCTATTTTGTAAATAGTCTGACTTTCCGGGTTTGTCGATCAAACCTCCGTACGGATGTTGGCAGCAGAGCAAAATGTAATTCTGCAACGCACGTCTGTCGAAACTGAACTTCGACGTCGACGATCCTATTTTACAGCAGCAATTTAGACAAATTTTGTCAACAAAATTTCAAATAATTCAAAACACACCGGTGGCTATTTCAAATTGATTGACAATTTGAAAAGATGCGGCTTGCCAAAATGAATAACAACCATCCACCAGTTTGTTCGTTCTGCCGTTGAATCCACCTTCGAATTGCATCTGTCGACTGGCGAGCCATTTCTACAACATTGATTCTTAATTTTCAAATTCATAGATCAATTTCATACTGTAAGTAAAATTGTTTCACAAAAAAGAGAATAAAAATAGACAAACAAATTGGGTTGACTTGATAAATTTAAATTAATTTCAACGCACTTTAACACTCGGCGCGTGGCAAAGCTTCTCACGACCGAGCAAAGCCAAACCGGCAATACCGCAGAATGTGTAGCCACCGTGCGCTTCGCATCCCGGTGATGCGGAAAAGCCGCCCTCGTATGTTTGACAGCCGATCATCCATTCGGCGGTTTTGTCGAACAACTTTTCGTTGTAGATGTTGGTAATTCGAGCCACCGCTGCGGCACAATAAGCCCCGCTAAATTGACGTTGATAAATAAAATGTTCAAAAATACAATGCCAACAAAACGATCAAATTACTCATTACCGGATATCAATTTCACCATCTTCGTGCATTGAAAAACTGCCATCAGGTTGTTTCATCAAAGTTAGAAAAGAAAGCAGTGCTGGACTGAAAATTAAAGGATTTTTTTTGAAATACATGAAAAACATTTATTCCCAAAACCAACACACCGATCGATAGCTTGATAAGCTTCTTCTGTTCCAACAATGCAAAGAGCCATGACAGCCGCGTAAGTGGTAGCCAAGTGGGCCATTTGACCAGGACCGCCTGTAAATTTAAATTTGCACTGGAATTTCGTCAAAAATCAAAAAGACAAAAAGCACACCTCCAAAACCGCCAGTAGGAGACTGGCAAGTTTTCAGAAAGGCAATAATTCTGAAAAAGAGCACCACCATTTTCACAGCTTTTTTCAGTTTGAAAAAAAAAAGATTTAACGCATCACTTTTTTGACGTTTCGATTGACAAAGGTTCTTGCAACAGTTCCAAACTCTGCACTATCCAATAAACTATCCAAGTTCGACTGGCGTCCAAACTCTGCATGCGATGAAAAGAGATAAAACATTTGGATGAGAGGATGAGTTTGGATTAATTTTACAAAAAATTAACAAAAAAAATACCGCGTAACCAGAGTGGAGCTGTTCAATTCCACTACGCAAATATTTCGCGTGCTCTTCACGAAGCAATTGTGGAACGCTAAGAATAAAAATTGAATACAAATTCAATTACATCATTTTTCAATCTCAAATCACAACTGCAAATTCTGTACGTGTATTCAACTTGTTGTTCATCGTTGAACGCGTTGAAACATTCTTGAACCAATTCTTCAGTGCGTTTCTGACAAACAATTTGACAAAAATAAAAATTAAATAAACAATACAATAAATTTACATACACAATCAATAAAAATAAATTTTTTACTTGTTCAATGGAGCTGAACGTCAGATAATTGTCGTCGTTGAAGCGATAGTTCAAAGCAAAGTGGTAAAATTCGTCAGTTGGTTTGCGGAAAAAAGACGAAGAATCACCGTGATGCATCTTTCAAAATAAAATCTTCTCAATTGACGACCGTATTCTTAAAAGTTCACAGGTTCAATTAAATTACAGCAAGTTATTGTCAACATGTTCAACAACAAAATGACAAGCAATTAAATCTGGCATTTCATTTGAAGAGAATTGCATCATTTTATCATCTATTTCATTTTTTATTATTTTCGTCTGTGTTACTTTAATAAAAATAATAATTTTTTTGCATAACGCATCGTTGCACATTTTTGATTGAAATTTTGCCAATTCTGCACGCACGCGAACATACGGGGTGTTTGATTCAGAAAAAAACAAAATAAAAGCAATTTAACTAAATTAAAAATTGATTAAATTGTAGTTTTTCAAAATTCTGCCCCATTGTTTTTATCGTACAGCGAGAAGCGCATTGCCCATCTTATCAAACTTGTTTGCAAAAAACGGAAAAATTAATAACGTTCAAAACAGCCATTTAACTCTCAGTCCATTAGCTACACTCGAATTATTCATTTGAAAAATTGAAATTTTATGCAAATTAAAACATCCACTATTTTGCTATCTAGCATTATTCTATCAATTTTACATGTAGCACAATTTCCATTTCACACATGCAATATTTTATGATTTTTACTTAGTTTAAGGAAGATTTATGCATCAAACTCAACAAATAATTCACATGTATTTTGATACAAAGTAGCAATTGTAAAAATGCAGAGTCGCTGGTCACTTTCGTACATTCTGTCGTGATTATTAAACTGTAAACTTTTAACCCATTTTTTGTTTTTTTATTGATGATAATATCCACCGTTAGGTGAGAAAAAACCAATAAGAAAATCGTAGCGGTGACAAAAATGGCGAGGGAAAACATTTTCTCCTCCTACCGCCTGCAAGCATGCAACAAATCAATCATCTAGTGGCCACAGACGTGCACAGACATGGTGCAAGCCTAAGCTTGGAAACCTGACGTAGGTCAACTGCAGCTGTTCTATGATACAGCAGCCACAATGCCAAAAAGCATGTACTTCATGTACATTTATTAATTCACTGAAGATTTATTTCATTATCAGGTGCGAGAAGATCACATTTCAATCAAATGCAAAGTTAGCTTTGCTTTGACGCGAAATGTAAAATATTTTGCCCAGAAGTCTTTCCAGCTAATATTAGATTGCTTACTATAAAGAACTTCACTCAACTTGCAGGCATATTGCATTCATAATTATCAAAATTTGCGCAGACACAGTTAAGCTTATTAATTATCATCTTCATTCACTACTTAATCATCCCTGCACAGAGTTCGGGTAAATAGAACAAAAATTGCAAAGTAATTTTTTGAAGATAATCATCAACTGTCAATGACTGGTCAATTGTAACAATCAAAGCAACGAATAGGATAGTAACCAGGAATTGCAGCTGCAGTAATTGGTCAGTTTTTTGGCTCATTGTAATGCCAGGTCGAGTGATACATATTTTATATTCGAGAAATTGTCTGATTATCAGTATCTGCATTTGTCGACTTTCTGGACGATTGCAAAATAAGACACCATGTCATTTCTGAAAGGCGAAAACAATTTGCCAGCATTCAGCAAGACAAGCAACACTGCCGAATTTGACATGAACTATCAGGTATGAAATACATGCAATATGTTTTACAATAATTTATGTTTTCTTTTATTGAAGAAAATTAACAAGTATCAGAAGAAACACGAATCAGGAAACAAAGAAGCAAAGAAAAACACAAATTTCCATATAGGATTCTGGCCAAATGAAAGGGCCTTTAAAAAAATTAAAAATCAGCGTAGAAAACCATGCATTCCACACCGCGATCCAAAGTACAAGACTAAAATGTGCTTTTGGATAGATATAAGCGACCATTGTCCTTATGGTCGAAGGTGCACTTTTGCACATTCATATAGTGAATTACGAAAACATCCTAAATATAAGACGGTGCTGTGCAATAAGTTTCGCACTGTAAAAGGCTGCCCATATGGGGCTGAATGTCAATTTATACACTTTATTTCTGAAAGCAAGAATCGGATAACAGAAGGTAAGATTGAAAAAGATAGGATAATAATTTTTTATTCAATATAATTCTATTTATGTTATTTTTATAGACATGATACGAGAAGCCACGTACAACAACGTCACTTCAGATATGAAATCACTCGAAAGATCATTCAATGGAATGTCGCTATGAGAAAACTTCTTCAGAAGATATACGACATTCAGTTATTCATTATTTAAAACTAAAGCACATTTTGTAATTTATTTTGTAATTTTTGCACCTATATTCCGATAAAGTAAAAACTGAAAACAAAGTCTCGAAGTGTATTTCTTGTGTGTATTTTGTAAATATAATTTTTACTTATATTCGACTGTGACATCAAAGAAAATACAAACAAACACGTGAAAAATATTTTCAAAAAAACAACATCATTGTGCGTAATACATAAGAAAAATAATAAAAGAATTAAGATAAAACTTTTTAAAGTAGATGAGAACAAAACACAGCAAATACCATTCTTCACTTTAAGCGATTCTAATGTAGAAAAGCCTAATGTAGAAAAAGAGTAAGAGGAATAGAAAAAAAATAATTATAGAAAATACAATACAGATACCTACTCAGCAGACATTGAATTTTTTATTCTTCAGACGAGCGCATTGTTTTACGTGTTTATTGGTTCCAACTGAAAAAAAACGTATTTTTCATTTCTCACATATCTTGGTCAAACATGATGGCCTAACAGTAACGCACATAAGTGTTTGATTTCAAATTTCAGAATTGTTCAAATTTATAAAACACAAAAACAGATGATGACTGCTAAAATATTTCAATGTAACTTGTCATTTGTAAAATTGGATTAATAATTGCAAACAGGCAAAAAATATGAGAGAATGACCATGAAGAAAAAAAGGAACAAGCCTGAACGTCGCTATCGCTAACAGCTAGCAATGCTGATCAGCTAGGCTTTGTTTATCATTCTTGGAGATAGTCATTGTGCAACTGCGAGATAATGATCAGCAAAATTCAGATGCAGCTTGTAAGATTCCAGAAAAGAAAACAAAGGACAACAAAAGCAATAATATAACAACACTATCTATCTGTGCATGCATAGAGTTAACGCATTCAATGATGATTCATCCAGACGCAAATTCGTTCTTACAGTTCGGTTAAATGCAATTTTTTAAAAAAGCAAAAAAATTCACTTTTTTCGCAGCATCTTGTTACTTCCATTTTACAAAAAAGAAGTTTTTGATATTTTATCAATTTTTCAAAGTAGAAAAGCAAAAAATTTAAAAATCCCCCATTGGAGTGATAACTCATTCAACGGGCTATTTTTTGTTCAACATTTTTGCCCTGCTTGAAAGATGATTACAAGTGATAAGCGTCAATTTTTGCTCGAATACAATTTTCTATTCACTCGTGCAGCATTGCTTGCTGTGTTGAATTATATAAAATAATGAAAAAAAATGAAAAATAAAATAACCCTTTTTGATTTTAATACTGTGAAATAGCACATATGAAACTGCATTTCTTATATGAAGTTTTTTGCTGAATCAACATTTAATACTATCCTATGAATCAAATTGAAATTTTGAGACTGCCTATTTTCCAATTTTAATTCAAGATTTTACTTTGCTACTGTTAAGCAATTGTAGACAATTTATGCCATGAAAACAACTGAAAATGGCAGTTTTCCCTGTATATGGAACAAAATTTAACGTATGAATAAGGTTGAGCTTTAAAGTAATTATCAAAAATCGAGGGCACAAGCCCATTTTGAATATCTGGTGAAAGTCAGCTTCTGAAAAACAAATCAAAGTATTTATGCACTGTATTTGTGCAATCCATACACGCGTGTAGTTAACAGTTCATACAACAGTAGAGTTGACACAATTGTAAGATTATCTGATAACAATCTCAAGTAAATTAGCTATCATATAACCTCCACTGAATGTGGAAAAGGAAAAAAGGCTATGAAGCATGGAAAAATGTCTTTTCGGTCTGGTCTGCGAGCAAAATAATAAGAATAATTTCAATAGCTTACAGGCACGTGGAACCTAAACAGCAACGTCACTAATCCCCTCATTGTGTAAGTTGGAGTAACGTTTCGATTTGCGCGAAAGATAAAAAAGGTAAAAAACAATGGGTGCTCTGAATAATTAGCAGCGGCGCGTCACTTGGCGCGTCAGTATATTATATGATTGTGTTGTATGAAAACATTTACACATTTAATATCGAAATATTGCATTTATTTTTCCTTGAAATAAAAATATGCAATAAAACAAGATAATTATAAGAATTCAATAAATATCAAGTGATTGTTGACCAAAGACAAATGAATGAATGACTATCGTCATGAGAAGGAATATACGCCGATTGTTTGAAGAAAATGTATGATGAAGAAAGTTGTGCCCTTGTTTTCCTTTTTTATCTTTTCACGACGTTATTTGTAGTGTTGCGTGTGAGGAAAGTTAAAAAATTATCTGCAAATTATAAATTGATAACAATTTAATTGCTGCTTATTATTGCACAGAATTTAATTTACCCCAAAACTTGTCAACTGCAATATGCAAATGATCATTTTTTAGAAGCTGTTACTTATTCTTATATCTTGATGATTTTGTTCTTTTTCGATATGTCCATTTATTTTCAATTTCAATCACTACTTATCCATATATGCATACAGTTTGGGCAAATAGAATAATAACTGCAAAGTAATTTTTTGAAGATAACCATCAACTGTCGATGAGTGGTCAATTGCAACAATTAAAGCAGCGACTTGGATGGTAGGCGGGAACAGCGGCTGCAGTGATTGGTCAGTTATTTGGCTGATTGCAATGATAGGTCGAGTGGTACATGTTTTTGCTCGTGAAATCGCCCGATCATCACTTTCAGTATTTGTCGACTTCGTGGACGATTGCAATATAAGAAAACATGTTATCTCTGAAAAGCGAAAACACTTTGCAAACAGTTTGCAAGACAACTAACACTCGCGTACTTGAAATGAACAATCTGGTATGAAATGCTTGCAATCTGTTTTATATTAATTTATGCCTTTTTTATTGAAGAAAATTAACAAGTATCAGAAGAAACACGAATCAGGGAATCAAGAAGCAAAGAAAAGCACGGACTTCCATATAGGATTCTGGCCAAATGAAATGGCCTTTAAAAGAAATAAAAAAATTAAAAATCAACGTGGAAAATGTGTGATGACAAATCGAGATCCAAAGTATAAGACACGAATGTGCTTTTGGGCGGACATCACCAACTATTGTCCTTATGGGCAAAGATGCACTTTCGCCCATTCGCGTAGTGAACTGCGCCGACATCCTAAATATAAGACGGTGCTGTGCAACAAATTTCGTACATTAAAAGGCTGCCCATATGGGGATGAATGCGACTTCGTACATTTCATTACTGAAAGCAAGAATCATATAACAGAAGGTAAGATTTGAAAAAAATAGGATAATTTTCTATTCAGTATAATTTTATTTATGTTAATTTTTTAGATATGATACGAGAAGCAACGTACAACAACGTCACTTCAGATATGAAATCACTCGAAAGATCATTCAATGGAATGTCGCTATGAGAAAACTTCTTCAAAAGATATGGGACATTCAATTATTCATTATTTAAAACTAAAGCACATTTTGTAATTTATTTTGTAATTTTTGCACCTATATTCCGATAAAGTAAAAACTGAAAACAAAGTCTAGATGTGCATTTTTTGTGTGCATTTGTGTGTTTTTGTGGGCAATTTTGTCAGTACAATTTTTACTAATATTCGACTGTGACATGAAAGAAAATATAAACAAACACGTGAAAAATACTTTTTAAAAAAACAACATCATTGTGCGTAATACATAAGAAAAATAATAAAAGAATTAAGATAAAACTTTTTAAAGTAGATGTGAACAAAACACAGCAAACACCATTCTTCACTTTAAGCGATTCTAATGTAGAAAAGCCGTGCAAAAGAGTAAGAGGAATTGAAAAAAAAATAATTATAGAAAATACAATACAGATACCTAATCAGAAGACTTTGAGAAATAAATTCATAACAGTGAAGTTTTTGATGTTCAGATGAGTGCATTGTTTTTTGTGTTTATTGGTTCCCACTGAAAAAAAAACGTATTTTTCATTTCTCACATATCTTGGTCAAACATGATGGCCTAACAGTTACGCACAAATTGTCTGATTTTCTGTTTCAGAATTGTTCATATTTATAAAATACAAAAACAGATGATGACTGCAAAAATTTGCCAATGTAACTTTTGTAATTTGTGAATATGAATTAAGAATTGTAAACAGGCGAACAGTACGAGAGAAAGACCATGAAGAAAAAAAAATGTACATGCCTGAAAGTCGATAACGCAAACAGTTTACAATGCTGACCAGCTGGGCTTTGTTTATCATTCTTGAAGCTAGTTATTGTGCAACTGCGAGATAATGATCAGCAAAATTCAGCTGCAGCTTGGTGGATTCCAGAAAAGAAAACAAAGGACGACAAAAGCAATAACATAACAACACCATCTATCTGTGCATGCATGAAGTGGTGTACACGCTATCGATGATGATTCATCCTGACGCAAATTCGTTCTTTCAATTTGGCTAGATTTAATTTTTTAAAAAAGCAAAAAAATTCACTTTCTTCGCAGCATCTTGTTACTTCCATTTTACAAAAAGGAAATACTGTTTCTGATATTTTATCAATTTTTCAAAGTAGAAAAGCTAAAAATTTAACAATCCCCAATTGCAGTGATGATTCATTCAACGCGCTTCCTTTTTGTTCAACATTTTTGCCTTGCTTGAAAGATGATTACAAGTGATAAGCGTCAATTTTTGCTCGAATACAATTTTCCATTCATTTGTGCAGCATTGCTTGCTCCGTTTCATTACATAAAATTACAAAAAAAAGAAAAATAAAATATTTTTTTTGATTTTAATACAGTAAAATAACACATGTGAAACTGCATTTCTTATATGAAGATTTTTGTTGAATCAACATTTAATACTATTGTATAAATCAGTTTGAAATTTTGAAACTGCCTACTTTCGAATTTTCATTCAAGATTTTACTTTGCTACTGTGAGGTTTGCATAATAAGTGAAGATTGCATGCGAAATAATTTAACAATTAAATTTTCTAAAATTATTACACATAATTTTCACGTGAACTTGATTTGATTTTCTTTTGATATGATTTTTCTGTTCTCCAGTACGACCTCATGATTTCCCACGTGTCTATAGCGTTGCGCAATTGTTGATAATTTTCATGTGACTAAAACAAACGACGATAGCATTTTTCCCAAAATACGAAGCAATGTATTAAGATATGAATAAGGTAGTGCTGCAAAGTAATTATCAAAGGTGAAAGGCTCATGCCCACTTTGAAAATTTGGTAGAAGCGAAGTTCTGACAAACAAATCAAGGTACTCATGCACTGTATTTGTGACATCTATACACTCATTTAGTTAACAGTTGCTAAAATGGTGGGACTGACACATTTTTAGGATTATCTGATAACAATCTCAAGTAAATTAGCTATCATATAACCTCCACTAAATGTGGAAAAGGAAAAAAGGCTATGAAGCATGGAAAAATGTCTTTTCGGTCTGGTCTGCGAGCAAAATAATAAGAATAATTTCAATAGCTTACAGGCACGTGGAACGTAAACAGCAACGTCACTAATCCCCTCATTGTGTAAGTTGGAGTAACGTTTCGATTTGCGCGAAAGATAAAAAAGGTAAAAAACAATGGGTGCTCTGAATAATTACCAGCGGCGCGTCACTTGGCGCGTCAGTATATTATATGATTGTGTTGTATGAAAAAATTTACACATTTAATATCGAAATATTGCATTTATTTTTCCTTGAAATAAAAATATGCAATAAAACAAGATAATTATAAGAATTCAATAAATATCAAGTGATTGTTGACCAAAAATGAATATGTGACTCTCATTATGAGAAGGAATATACGCCGATTGTTTGAAGAAAATGCATGATGAAAAATGCTGTGCCCTTGTTTTCCTTTTTTATCTTTTCACGACGTTATTTGTAGTGTTGCGTGTGAGGAAAGTTAAAAAATTATCTGCAAATTATAAATTGATAACAATTTAATTGCTGCTTATTATTGCACAAAATTTAATTTACCCCAAAACTTGTCAACTACAATATGCAAACGCTCATTTTTTTAATGCTGTTACTTATTCTTTAATCGTTGATCATTTGGTTACGTTCACATATGTTCATTTATTACCATTTTCAATCACTACTTATTCATACAGGCATACAATTTGGGTAAATAGAACAAAAATTGCAAAGTAGTTTTTTGAAGATAATCATCAACTGTCAATGACTAATCAATTGTAACAATCAAAGCAACGAATAGGATAGTAGGCCAGAATTGCGGCTGCAATGATTGGTCAGTTCTTTGGCTGATCGTAATGCTATTTCGAGTGGTGCACATTTCATGTTCGTGAAATTGCCGTATTATCAGTGTCTGCATTTGTCGACTTTCAGGACGATTCCAAAATAAGACAGCATGTCATTTCTCAAAAGCGAAAACAGTTTGCAAGCACTTTGCAAGACAAGTAACACTGGCGAACTTCACATGAACTATCACTTGCAATATGCATCATATAAATAATAAATGCAATAAAGCTTTGCACTCTTAAAAAAAGTTAACAAGTATCCAAAATATCACGAACCAAAAAATAAAGAAGCAAAGAAAAGCACAAACTTCCATATAGGATTTTGGCCAAATGAAATGGCCTTTAAAAGAAATAAAAATTAAAAATCAACGTGGAAAATGTGTGACGACAAATCGAGATCCAAAGTATAAGACTAAAATGTGCTTTTGGATAGATATAAGCGACCATTGTCCTTATGGTCGAAGGTGCACTTTTGCACATTCATATAGTGAATTACGAAAACATCCTAAATATAAGACGGTGCTGTGCAATAAATTTCGCACAGTAAAAGGCTGCCCATTTGGAGCTGAATGCCAATTTATACACTTTATTTCTGAGGGCAAAAATCCTATAACAGAAAATAATATTTAAATAGTTAAAGTAATTTTGTATTCAATAGAATATTACGTATTTGAGATGTGGTTCGAGATGCGACGTACAAAAACGCCTTTTTCGATATCAACGCCGTCGAACGATCAATCAATGTAATATCGGTATGAGAAAACATGTTTAAAAGATATGCGACATTCAATGATCATTATTTAAAACTAAAGCACAATTTGGAATTCATTTTGTAAATATATAAATATGCACCTATATTCTGATAAAGTAAAAGCTGAAAACAAAGTCTCAAAGTATATATTTTGTCTAGACTTTGTCAGTAATATTCAAATGTAATAGCAGGTAAAATGTAAACAAAAGCTTGCAAAATATTTTCAAAGAAAATTATTTTGCGTAATAATTAAGAAAAATACCAAAGAATTAAAGTTCAATTCTTTCAAAGTGGATGCAAGCCAAACACAGCGAAGCACAGTGTTCAGTAAAAGCGATTGTAATGTAGTATAACAGAACAAAAGTGGGAGAGGAAACGAAACAAAGTATATGTCAAAAATACTATAAAATCAACAAATTATAAGACATTAAAAAATGTAATTTGTAACAGTGAAGTGTGTGATGTTCAGATGATGATATTGTTCTTTGTGTTTATTGGTTTCACCTGAAAAAAAAAACAAATTTCTTATTTCCCGCGTATTTTGGTCAAACATGATGGCCTAACAATTGCGCACTAAGTGTTTGATTTCAAATTTCAGAATTGTTCAAATTTATAAAATACAAAAACAGATGATGACTGCTAAAATATTTCAATGTAACTTTTGTCATTTGTGAAAATGGATTAAGAATTGCAAACAGGCAAAAAATACGAGAGAATGACCATGAAGAAAAAAAAGGAACAAGCCTGAACGTCGCTATCGCTAACAGCTAACAATGCTGATCAGCTAGGCTTTGTTTATCATTCTTGGAGATAGTCATTGTGCAACTGCGAGATAATGATCAGCAAAATTCAGCCGCAGCTTGTAAGATTCCAGAAAAGAAAACAAAAAACGACAAAAGCAATAATATAACAACACCATCTATCTGTGCATGCATAGAGTTAACGCTTTCAATGATGATTCATCCAGACGCAAATTCGTTATTTCAGTTCGGTTAAATGCAATTTTTTAAAAAAGCAAAAAAATTCACTTTTTTCGCAGCATCTTGTTACTTCCATTTTACAAAAAAGAAGTTTTTGATATTTTATCAATTTTTCAAAGTAGAAAAGCAAAAAATTTAAAAATCCCCCATTGGAGTGATAACTCATTCAACGGGCTATTTTTTGTTCAACATTTTTGCCCTGCTTGAAAGATGATTACAAGTGATAAGCGTCAATTTTTGCTCGAATACAATTTTCTATTCACTCGTGCAGCATTGCTTGCTGTGTTGAATTATATAAAATAATGAAAAAAAATGAAAAATAAAATAACCCTTTTTGATTTTAATACTGTGAAATAGCACATATGAAACTGCATTTCTTATATGAAGTTTTTTGCTGAATCAACATTTAATACTATCCTATAAATCAAATTGAAATTTTGAGACTGCCTATTTTCCAATTTTAATTCAAGATTTTACTTTGCTACTGTTAAGCAATTGTAGACAATTTATGCTATGAAAACAACTGAAAATGGCAGTTTTCCCTGTATATGGAACAAAATTTAACGTACGAATAAGGTTGAGCTTTAAAGTAATTATCAAAAATCGAGGGCACAAGCCCATTTTGAATATCTGGTGAAAGTCAGCTTCTGAAAAACAAATCAAAGTATTTATGCACTGTATTTGTGCAATCCATACACGCGTGTAGTTAACAGTTAATACAACAGTAGAGTTGACACAATTGTAAGATTATCTGATAACAATCTCAAGTAAATTAGCTATCATATAACCTCCACTGAATGTGGAAAACAAAAAAAGGCTATGAAGCATGGAAAAATTGCTTGTCGTTCTGGTCTGCGAGCAAAATAATAAGAATAATTACAATAGCTTACAGGCACGTGGAACGTAAACAGCAACGTCACTAATCCCCTCATTGTGTAAGTTGAAGTAACGTTTAGATGTGTAGTGAAGATTAAAAAAGGTAAAAAAGAATAGATGCTCTGAATAATTGGAAGCGGCGCGTCACTATATTATATGATTGTGCTGTACAAAAAAATTTACACATTGAGTATCAAAATATTGCATATATTTTTGTTTCAAAGAAAAATGTATAATAAAACAAGATAATGTAACTCTGAATGCAATAAATATCAAGTAATTACTGACCAGAAATGAATATATGAGTATTATTATGAGAAGGAATATACACCGCTTGTTTGAAGAAAATGCATGATGAAAAAAGTTGTGCCAACAGTTTTCTTTGTTTTTTGTTAACGTTATTTGTGTTATGTGTGAGGAAAAGGTGAATAATTAATTATTTGCAAATTATAAATTGACAACCATTTAATTCCTGCTTATTAATGCACAGAATCTAATTTACCATAAATCTTGTCAACTGCAATATTCACATGCTCATTTTTTTAAATGCTGGTTTATTCTTTAATCGCTGCACATTTGATTTTGTTTACATAAAATTTACACATTCTGCGTAATCTCGCGCCGCTTTGCAGCTGTACAAATTTTTGAACAACGAAAACAACTATTAAATGATAGCAAGAGCATCTAGCAAAAACAGCAACAATTTCTGTCCTGACCATGACACAGTGTTTGTTATTGTTTTTCATCAATTATGAGTCATTTGTTGTTATATTGCTACTGAGCATCTGCTGATTGTGAAAATTTTAGCCCAGAAGCAGAACGCTATCATCAACTAACTACATTCGTATCATCTATTGTAAAACTTGTTAAAATCAATCAATCGATCAGCAATGAAGAAGAGCAAAAATAAAAATACAAAAAAATCTATGTACACATGATGTGTGTGTGTATGGAAACTGTTTTTTTAATTTTCAATATATTTTTCTCCAATTAATTAATTAATAGTTGTTTTGTTGACTCATTAATAGTGCTTCGCTGATTAAAATTATTCAACAACACTCAATCATGATATAGTTAATAATAATAATAAGAAGAAGAAGAAGAAGAAAAAGAATTAATGGGAATAAAATAAAAGCCACTAATATGTTTATTCTACAATTGTTTATCTACTTCCATACAACTTTCTTTCAACGTCATCTGTGAAGGGTAAATTGAAATAAATTCTACTCTAACCAATTAATAATAAATAATTCATTACAAAAATGATAGAGGAAATTGGTAAATTGTGTGTGTTTTGATCAACCCTGAGAAAAAGCACAGCGGCACGTTCACAGCACGTTTGATTGTTGTTGTTGTTGTTGCTGCTGCTGCTGTTTGGTGGAGTTAGCTAAACAGAAGTCAGCTAATTTTCCTCATGAACAACAGGCAGTAGAAAAAAAACAAATGACGCTATAAGCACTGGGAAATATTCATAAAACGGTCTGTCAGCTGCCTAGTGACAGACTATTGAAAAAATGACAGCCTGTTTGGTGGATGTCGCTAGTGAGAAGCGTATCGACGAGGAAACTGTGAACAACAACAAGGTAAGATGTTCACCAACGTGATGGTAATATTCAGAGTGTATGTAAATTTTTAAAAAACCCTTCCAGAAACCAAATCTCGCCTTGTACAAGACCCGCATGTGCCGGTATTTCGTCAACGGTCCGGGATGTCGTTTCGGTTCCAGTTGTTTCTTTGCCCACAACTTGGTCGAACTGAGACCCAGCATGTACAGGAATTTCTTGTACAAAACGGAACCGTGCCGCAATTTGCGAACGTGGGGCCATTGCAAGTACGGTCCAAGGTGTTTGTACTTGCACGGAGACGAACAGTTCCTGATCTACGCCCGCACGCCTCCGTCGAGTTTTGCTTCGATACAGCCGATCTGGCCGGGCACATCTCCAGTGCCGTTTTTCGGTTCATCCGCACGCAGTGCCAGTCTGTCCACCGAATTGCCCATTCCGCTGGACAATGGTGAACCGTTCGATATTCAATTTGACAAGTTTGTTGAACAATTGCTTTTTGAAATTAATGATGATGATGATGATGATGATGATGATGATGATGATTATATTGATGATATTGATGACGATGAAGAAGAAGAACAAAGAAAATCAACAGATGACCATCATCATCGTCAGATCTCCGTTGTGGATAAGCAAATTATCAACTAGCCTCACCATTATTGTACAAACTACCTGAACGGAAAACTAACTCTCTCTTCTTTCCTTAAACTATTATTAATTTTTTCCTTTCTGTTTTTTTCTTCCTCTTTATGTGGAAAAAATAAATTCCATTTTCATCCACTATTCACAATGCAGCAGTTATTGTTGCAATTTAACAAAAGCATTTTAAAATTAATAAATATATACACACGTGTGGATCTTTTACAACTCATAAATTGCAAAATAAATAAATTCCAATTATTTATACACACGTTTATAAAATCTACTGAGGAAATAAAAAAATGTCTTAATGTAACAATAACAATAACCAATTGCTTTCGAATTTTATCCATTTGAGAATCGTCTGAGAGAATGCTGTTATCAGTGCTCAAATGACATACGCGGAACAAATGGAAAAATATATGCAAATTTTTGGAAAAAACAACTTCTACAAATCGGTATCCGTTTGATAGTGTTGAACAGGCATCGGTATTTAATTTGTCAACAATGAAAATTGCATGTTGTAAAAATCGATTGAGTCAAAATTGCTAAACTATCGCTAATTTCCATTCATTCTCGAATCGTATTTACACAGTCAGAATGTGAAAAAGAATAACGCAACATTCAACTGCATCGTGACAGCTTCCATCTAATACCATCAAACAATTAAGATTAAAAAATACATTACTTACATAAACTGCCATTTATTTTTTTACGATATTCATATAAATAGAAGAATATTTGCCGACATTTCAGAGTCAACATTTTTATAATTGATATTTTGAAAAGAAAATCTCCAGAATTTGTTATTTGTAATTTATATTATTCTTTATTTTCTTTCGAAAATTAACACTCTCCTTTGGAGACGAGAACAAATTTGGTATGATCTTGCTTATCAAAATACGATTCTTTTACGAACGTCACAACCACAATAAAAATTTTAAATCACTTGATTTAAAAATAAATTATTTGAAAATCAAACTCACAAAGAACTCACAATATTCCCACATAAATAAATTGTATCTTATTGAATTAAAGAAAAACAATGCATGCAGAAGAGGAAAAGCAAAAAGCAAAATGCTTCACATTATGTTGAAAAACAAGAACAATTTTGCACTGTCAAATGGCCATGTTTGATAGTTGAAAAATTGAAAATTAAATAAAATTTATCTCACCAATGTACGATGTAACCAAGCATTCCACCGGATGTGGAGTTCTTTCTTCTTTTCTTGGGTTTATTGCGCATTTTAAATCATTTGCTTCACGCACATCAGACCATCAGACACGGCGCATGGGCTTCCGTTCTGATTGATCGATGAACGATTAATGAAGAACGATGCGATAAATCACCGACTCGTTAATTAATTGATAGGCAAATTTTCTCTACGATCAGCAATTGGTTACATTGAATATGAACGTCAACTTTATGCAAATAAAAATCGTAATTGATGTTAAATAAAGTTGGTCACCAATATTTGTTTAAGTAAAAGTTTTGAAAATGTGTTCATCTACCTATCAATAATGAATAATAAAATTTATAATTTCCATAATCAATCAATACGACATACAGATAATATAGTTCAGCTTGTTTTTTTTTCTTCATTCACTTGTTAAACTTCCATTTTGTACAATTTTAATTTATTGTTTTTTTTCTTAATTTGAAATAATTTTGTTATAATTTTCGTACAGAAAACTTTTTCATCACGTTCTATTGAAAACAAAACGAAAAAATTGCAAAAATGCTCCCTTTATTACATACAGTATAATAGAAAAATACTCAAAAGTTCGAATGTTGACTATTTTGACATTACTGTAAAAATTTGCCAAATGTCCATATTGAGATGATAAACTATTGGACCAGTTTAATCAATAATAATAAGATGTAAAATGCGCCAGCCACAACAAGCGGCACTATATACCATTTTTATTCTTTGTTTTTTTCCTACGTATTTTTTTCAAACTCAAATAAAGTGATTGTTGAAGTTTTAATCAAGCTCAACCGTTCGTTGACGTCAGCAGACACAATTCGACCAGAATACAGGCAAAAATAACAAGAATATCCAACAATAAAAAAAAGAATAAAAATAAAATGCAAACTGATCGATTGGCTGAATTTGTCGGCCGACGGCACAATGACCGTCGTATTACTACTACTATTATTATTATTATTATTATTATGGATTTTTCTTTTTTTTGAAAAATAGCTTGCTTCCAAACTCAATTGCGCGACGACGACGACGATGATGATGATGACGATGACTAGCAGACTTATTTTTGTTCTACCAGACAGACGACCGAACTCCGAAATCGGAAAATGTGGGCAATGGTTTACTGATTTGATTTAAATTTTAAGACAATAAATTTGATTAGTAAAAATTGGTCAACTTTGGTAAAAGCAAAAGCAGTTTATCGAGCCGGCAAATTGAAATTGTCATTCAAATTCAGCTCGCTGACCACAGAGTGGAAAACACTGTCCAACGCCCGGCGAACGTTGACGGAATCGGCATCGCTGGCGAACCACCGTGTCAACAAATCTCGGCACATCTCCAACGTCCGGCAGCTATGGTCGTCCACATCTCGACCACTGAGCAAGACGAACGTTCGACAAATGTACATTGTTGTTGTGAACTGGCCCTTGAAAAGAACAAAAAATATATATATAATTAATGAAAAAATTTTGTTTATCAAACAAAAAAAAACCCTGGATAATCGATGATGATTGTCTGAAAATGCACATGCACCGGTAATGAGCTGCGAGTCGAACAAGCTTGCCGAATTGAAGCTGTTCAACATCGGCTCTTTCAGTGAACAAAACCAACATCCGAGCAGTGTTAATTGATGAACCGGATTAAAATGGTCAGCCAAATGGAACCACCGTTGGTTGAAATTTTCCCTGTTCAACCACTCCTGATAAAAATCGACTTAACAACACATCCTTCCTCTCTTCACATATTTTACACATAAATTGATTAAAATGAAAACTCGCAATTTCTTCTTGATAAAAACACAACGATAAATAAAGAAAATTTATTAAATAATAAATACGTTGAAAAAGTTATTTTTATAATAAATATTAATTTATTTTTAACAATTCATTTTTTAATGCACAGAAAAAAATACAATTCCTACTTGCAATTGTTGTATGGCATTGTCTACAGTATGAAAGTTGGCAGATTGCATCAAATCGATCACGTTGGCGAATGTTATCGGATTGGCCGAAGGTGACTTGATCGTGTCGGAAGGAGCATCGACTTGGTGGTCAACGTGGTGCATCAAATTACCACGAGTGTCCACTGACCACTTTTCCAAGCTGCTTTCATTTTGCAGAAAAGCTCGCACGTGACCGCTACGTTTCAATCCGAACAATTCAAGCAAAACTTCACACACGACAAACGCAATCTATATTTATTTAAAGAAAAAAAAATTTTTTTTTTCAAATATAATTTTTCTTCAAATATTTTACATAATTTATTTCAACATTTACTGTAACCTAATTGTTGTATATACACATGTATGTGGCAGATTTTTATCTTTTCTCATTTTGATTTTGCTTCGATGAACGACATACATCATGTTCACCTGTCTCTTATACACATCTTTCTCACCAATGTACGATGTAACCAAGCATTCCACCAGATATGCAGTTCTTTCTTCTTTTCTTGGGTTTATTGCGCATTTTAAATCATTTGCTTCACGCACATCAGACCATCAGACACGGCGCATGG
>JYDL01000008.1:581321-625056 GCA_001447455.1 Trichinella nelsoni | reverse complement strand
ATACGACAAAGATTTGACGGTCTAATAAAATCACGTGGGCAAAGACCAATGAGAGAAAAGCGGGACCGAGTAAAACCACCCCGTTCACATAAATATATATTAAACAATCATTTTATTTTACAACACTATATGCGTTTTATTTTATAATATAATGATTTTCTTTCAAGTTTACATTTCTTTGACACTGTTGGGAACAAAATTACGGTACATCAACACCTGACCATCCGAAAAGGGGGAGTACGGTAGTTGGGGTGTACTGTGCGAGTGAGTGACGAGGAATCGTCGAGAAGCAGCGTTTTTTGTCTGTGATTCGCTTTCTGTTCTGTGTGTTGTTCTTAGTGTTCGTGTGGTGATTGATTAGTGTGCATTTGTGTTCATTGCTAACCGTTCACCTTCGTTGAATAAAGCTGATTTACACTGTTTGGTCTTGTTACACGTTCGCGGACGAACGTCGGTCATATTGCGGTTAGGCAATCTTTGTTGATTTGACTTTCCGCCGAAGTAAAAAATTTACGGTCCACTAACTCGCAGGCGACACGGTTCTGTTGCCAACATTCTGGTCCTCCGAGCCGGAGTCCAACCTGCGACCTGTGGATAGCTCTGCATGGTCGAAGCCCTGTCGAAAGTGAAATCGCTTTCTCTTACGAAGAAGTTGGATCTCGGCAAAAGGCGCTTGGTCGAGTTGCTGGAAGAGTTAGATCAGTTGCTTGAGGAACGAGCAGCATTGCGGGAGATCGAAGAGCAGCTTCGGACCTCGGAAGAACATTACCGTCAGGTCGCGGAGTCTCAAGAGGAATTCAAGACGACTCTGAATGACGACGAAGCAAATTCCGCTATGGACGAATGGGCGAAGTTTCGGCAGACTTTCAGACAGAGCAACCCGAAAGCGCAGACCTTGATTGATGAATTGCGAGCGGTGGATGTGGTACCGGGCAGCATAAAATCGGCCGAAGCCGACAGAAATATACGCCTACCGCAGTGTGCTCTCCCGATGTTCGATGGGTATGTCACGAAGTTTCGGGAATTTTGGGACCAAATTGAGAGCAGCGTTCACCAACAAAAGGATCTAGCCGATGCGGTTAAGCCAGTGTATCTGCGAAATTGTTTGGCTGGTGTCGCACTTGGAGCAATAGCAGATTTGACTGCAGCGAACGCCGACTACCAAGTAGCGGTTCGCAGAATCAAGTAGCGCTTCGAAAAGCCAGTTGTCGCGACTCGAAGATTGTTATTGAACCTCATTGGAATGTCCATAAAAGAATAGGATGTGAAAGCTCTCAGCGATCACATGGACAGTAACGTGGATGCTTTGACCGCTTTAGGAAAAGAAAAGACGTAGCGTTGACAGCAGCTGACTGCTTGATCACGGTCGCTCGAGAATTACTTCCGGAGCAGACCAGGATCAAGTGGGACGAACTAACGATGGAAGATGAGTTAGCTGAATCCGACTTGTCGCAATTTATGCAGTTCCTTCGGAATCAAGAGGACTGATGCAGCAGAATCGCCGTCCATCGTTACCAGTCATTGGCAGTAAGTCCTCAAGTGTGGCTCGGACGCCACAGAAGATCACTCACTTTGGGAGGCACGAAAAACCTGCCACTCATCTCCAAGCCTCAGTAACAGATCGTTGCCTTATCTGCAGAGGCCCACACCACACGCCAGATTGTCCGGTAATTTGGAAGTCAACACGTGGTCGACGCCGGGCGTTGGTGAGGAAAGCGGGCTTGTGCTTTTACTGCCTAAAATCAGGACATGTGGCGAAATAGTGTGGTCGATTTGGAGATGATAAAACAAAGAGCGGGAATGGCGGTGAACCCCGAACCTTGCGGTCAAGCGAGATGCCTTCTGACCCCCTGCTCGAAAAGGATCAGAAGACGAGAGAAGTGAACCCCGTGAATGTGAACTTGGCGTCACAAAACAAGTCAGGCAGAACTCGGTTGCAGATCATCTGAGCTCTTGCTCATGGTGACGGTAAACGGAAGATGGTCGTTAACTGTCTGTTTGATACAGGAGCCGAGCGGTCTTTCGTCAGATAGGATGTGGCACAGGAGCTCGGTCTGAGAGGGGCAAGCTCTCAGTGACGGTCCACGGTTTTGGCGGTGGAAGCAAGGATTTGCAGGAGTGATTTGCAGATTTGCCGAGCGCTTCCACTTGAGCCCCTTGTCCGGTGGACCTCGTAAGCTGATCGAGGCACTGACGACGAAGAAGCTTTGCGTCTTCTTTGGAAAAGGACCGACATTACCCTGCAGAATAATTACTTGGTTGCTCAAAAGCGGCCCAGTCTGGTCCAAAGGAAGCTGAAGCGCGATCCGAAAAGATTAAAAAATTCCATCAGATATCAAGAATGATACGATTCGACGATCATAGTTCCAGGGCCTCACGTCGCTCGAAAGACAAGTTGGCAGCAGTAAGAGTAATATGGGATACATGGGTTAAAAATCTACCTAAGATGTATAATCCTTCCGAAAACGTTGCAGTTGATGAGCGACTGTATCCTTTCAAAGGCCGATGTCAATTCAGACAGTACATGCCAAAGAAACCGGAAAAGTATGGCATTAAGTTTTGGGTAGCCTGTTGCTCAAAGTCAGGCTACGCATGGAATATGCAAATCTACACTGGCAAGCCGTCAAGTGGAACTCGCGAGAAGAACCAAGAGATGCGAGTGGTTCTCGACATGGTAAAGGGCCTAAAAGGTCATAATGTTACATGTGACAACTTTTTTACTTCGTTATTCACTGGGCGTAGAACTGAGAAAAAAGAATTTGACTTTGGTTGGTACGGTAAAAAAAGCAAGCCAGAGCTACCATGGGAACTGCTGCACCTACAATGCAGAAAATTGAACTCTTCAAGATTTGCCTTTTCTGAAGATTGCACCATCGTATCATACCTCCCAAAAAAGAACAGGAATGTTTTGGTTTTAAGTACCATGCACAATGACAACCGGGTTAGCGACGGAAAGGGCAACAAGCCTGACATTATTCTACATTATAATAATACTAAAGGTGGTGTGGATAACTTAGACAAAATGACATCGACGTATTTCTGCCAAAGAATGACTGCTCGATGGCCATTAGTCATATATTGCAACATCATAGACGTATCGGCATACAACGCGTACGTTCTTTGGACAGAAAAACATCCAGCATGGAATGTAGGACGGCTGCATAAGCGTCGATTATTCCTTGAGGAACTTGGCAAGGCTGTAGTGCAACCAGAAATGATGAGGCGCAAAACACCGTCCAGAACAGCAGCAGCAAAATCAGCGGTTGAAAGATTGCGGAAAGATGCTGAGCAGCCATTTACAAGCGGCATCACTGATACGGATGCAAGTGGTAAAAAAAGAGCCCGATGTCAACTGTGTGTTTCAAGTGGCAACAAGACAAGCGTACGTTGTAAAAAATGCCAAAAATACACAATCATATTGTAATTTATGTGCAGAAGAAATTTAAGTGTACCGGGAAGCATAACCGGGAAAATAATAAGTAGCATATCCGACCCGGAAGACAAAAGTAGGAAAGTAAATTTGAGGATAACAGGAGGGTTAAAGAAGTATGCCGCGGTTATCCAATCGTATTTAGACAACGGTTGGGCGGAGGAAGCTCCGGATGCTGGACCGTTGGGACGTACCTGGTACCTGCCGCATCATGCTGTGTATCAGAAGGGGAGCTCCGGTGAAGTCAAATGCCGAATTGTTTTCGAAGGGTCCGCACGGTTTCGGGACATTTCCCTGAACGACCTGCTGGATGCTGGATCGAAACTCCAAGCGGATTTATTGGGAATCTTAATCCGCTTTCGACGGTACCGAATTGGCTTGCAAGCGGACATTCAGAAAATGTACCTGCAAGTCGCTCTCTACGAAGCAGACAGAGATGTCTGCAGGTTCTTGTGGTCAGAACCTGGAGAGAACGAGCTCCCAAAGACATACCGGTTGACCTGAGTATGCTTTGGCCTTACTTGCTCGCCTTATTTGGCCATGCAGACGATCCGATGGCATGCGGAAAACCACCAAGCCGAATGCGCTGGAGCACTCAGCGACCTGCTCCCCAACATGTACGTCGACGATTTGGTCGTCAGTTGCGACAGCGTCGCAGATGCAAGGAGAATCGCGAAAGAAGCGACCGAACTGCTGGGGAAAGGAGGTTTTCATATAGCCAAACGGGCGAGTAATTCACCAGCCGCAGTGGATGGAATTCCTGCCAAGGATCAGGAACCCAGTGACGCAAGTCGGCTTTGGAAAACGCTGGGGATCTTTTGGCAGAGGGAATCCGACGTGTTGAGTTTTCGCCCACCGGAACGGGTGGCGGAGTTCCCGGTCACCAAGAGAGGCGTATTGAAGGCACTGGCCTCGGTTTTTGATCCGTTGGGATGCTTGGCGCCATACACGGTGAGGGCGAAAATCATCATCCAACTGCTGTGGCAATGTGGGGTCTCATGGGACGACCCGCTGCCACCAGAAACGAAAGCCCAGTGGCGGACTTGGACGGTAGTAGTTGTTTACGTATGTACGTTGAGTTGGCAAGTTGCCAGGGAAGCGTTTTTGTTGTTACATCGTTGGCGGTCCTTGCTTTCGATTGTTTAATAAAGTATATACTCATTGTTTGTTGTTTGATTGTCGCAGTGCCATCAGGAAAGCGCGAGACAGAAAGGAAAGGAAATGCGCCGGTCAATACCGGCCCGTCGCCAAATAGCAACGAATGCACCATCAGTGCGGTGGAAGAAGCGGACGAGCATGCTCGAGGGAGCGGCCCGTTACAATGGGGGCCTGTCCGGGAAATGATGCCATTGGCGTACCGAGATTACTACTATTTCCCGCCCCCTGCTTTTCATCCGGAGGTGGATTCCGTCGAATGGCTGGAGAGGCTGGAAGACTATCTCTGCATCAGCAGGGTTCCGGTTCCTGACCACGGCATGGTCGCTCGCTACCTACTTAGCGACATAGTCCTCCGGGAGCTCTACCCGTCAGGACAATCAAGAGAGAACTCCTTCGAGGAGTTCAAGAAGCGATTGCTGGGCGCGTAAAGCCCGCAAGAGTCGACAGGGCAGCTGATCGAGTGGTTCCACGCCCTGCATCAACGCGGGGGTTAAACCANCAAGATTTATATCTGCTTATTCACGTGCATGGCTACCAGAGCGATACACTTGGAACCCACGTCGGATATGACTGCCCACAGCTTTTTGGCAGCGTTTCGTCGATTCATTTCTCGACGAGGGAAACCATCTGTAGTGCAAACTGATAATTTTAGAACATTCAAACTGGCGGACAAATATATCCAAGATCTGTTCAGAGGAGATGAAAAGCAAAAGATTGCAAGAGCCATGACTGAAGAGAAAATCGAATGGAGATTTTCTTGTGAAAGAGCCCCGTGGTGCGGCGGCTATTGGGAGAGATTAGTAAGATCGGTTTAGACCGCACTCCGCAAAGTGTTGGCTAAAGCGCTGGTCTCACGTGAAGAACTCGTTACCATCCTATGTGAAATAGAAGCTCGCATCAATGCAAGACCGCTTACAACCATCAGTGATGACAGCAACGATTTGGCACCGCTAACGCCGTTTCATTTTCTAACGGGACGAACACTGATGAAGCTACCAGACATGACTACGAGACGACTCGTTGGGAAAAAATCTACTTCGACCACGATGACGCTACGGCGAAGATGGTATTATCAAAGGAAGATATTGAGACATTTGTGGCAACGATGGCGGAAAGAATATCTTGTTAATTTCAATAACAGACGAAAATGGAAGACCCAGAAACTGGAACCCAGTATCGGAGACATAGTTTTACTATGCGAAGACGGTCAAACGAGAAATAACTGGCCGCTGGGAAGAATCTTGGAATTGTGCCGCACGTCAGATGGCATGAAAAGAAGTGCTCTGTTGAAAACCGCTGCAGACACACTTGTTAGGTCAATCCGGAAATTACAGCTCATCGAACCAGCAGCAGTATGATGGAATTCCTCTGCAGTGGACGTGGAGCGAGCTAACGAAATTATTCCTGCAGAAAACGAAGAGTAGGAAAGGTAAAACTACCGTATGAAGAATTGTACATGAGGATCAGATACCGAGTACGGTAGTAGTTGTTTACGTATGTACGTTGAGTTGGCAAGTTGCCAGGGAAGCGTTTCGTTGTTAGTTCGTCGTCGGTCCTTGCTTTTGATTGTTTAATAAAGTATATACTCATTGTTTGTAGTTTGACTGTCGCAATGCCATCAGGAAAGCGCGAGACAGAAAGGAAAGGAAGGAAATGCGCCGGTCAATACCGGCCCGTCGCCAAATAGCGACGGACGCACCAATAATCTGGTGGAAGAAGCGGACGAGCCTGCTCGAGGGAGCGGCCCGTTACAATGGGGGCCTGTCCGGGAAATGATGCCATTGGCGTACCGAGATTACTACTTTTTTTTATCCGGAGGTGGATTCCGTCGAATGGCTGGAGAGGCTGGAAGACTTTCTCTGCATCAGCAGGGTTCCGGTTCCTGACCACGGCATGGTCGCTCGCTACCTACTTAGCGACATAGTCCTCCGGGAGCTCTACCCGTCAGGACAATCAAGAGAGAACTCCTTCGAGGAGTTCAAGAAGCGATTGCTGGGCGCGTAAAGCCCGCAAGAGTCGACAGGGCAGCTGATCGAGCGGTTCCACGCCCTGCATCAACGCGGGGGTTAAACCATCGAATAATACGCCCAGGAGGTAGAAGGGGTTGGACGCAGAGCCGGCGTGTCAGAACGCGACCTTATGGCGCGTTTCGCCCGGGAATAACTTCAAAAGAGGCGTATCTAGCGATCCGGCTGCAGGAACCGGCAACCCTTACCGAAGCTCGGAGACTGGTCAGTAAAGTCATGCGGGCTGAAGAAGATTTCCACCAGAGGCGGCAGACGCACATCGGTAATCCAAAGCCGAAGAAAACCGAAGCGACCCAGCCCATGGACGACCTGATACGTGAGGTGAGGAAGATTTCCCTGAAGCTGGAAAAAGAGGAGTCGACGACCGTACGACCCGCCGCTAGAAGAGACGGTTGTTTCAATTGCGGTTGCTTGGGCCACCTCTGACGCGACCGCCCACACGAAAGACGCATACCAGAAGGGCACACAGAGCGGCAAACCTGGAAACCTCAGGGTGTTGTCTATGGCAGGACTGCAAGCAGGCGAAACGCCATGTGTAAACGGTAAGCTGAATGGGACGAGGGTCTCCTTCCTGTTAAACACCGGGGCCGTGGTCTCCGTGATACCTGAGTCTCTTTGGCAGATCACCTCCGGCGAGAGCCCTTGGAGAGGGAGACGGGGACGATACTGCTTGCGGATGGTCGATGAATGTGCATCAGCGGAGTGGGGGTGGTGCCGTTGCAACTGGGCCGTTGAAGGGGACGTGTGCCGGTGATGATGGTGAGAAATCTGGCGGTTCAGGACGTCCTGGGAAAGAACTTCTTCGGCTCGTTCGTTCGGACAGTTGACTGGCAAACTTGGGAAATAACCATGACGGACGGCTCGAAGGTGAGGATCGAGCACGAACCATCCCGTGCCGGGCAGCCCAGCATCGGCTGCGCGGTTGTGGCCAAGCCACGGAGTGTGGCATCTGACGCCGGGGCCGGCACTGCCTGGTGGCCCTGGTGGATTGAGCAGAGTGTTCCGCGCGGAGCAAGAGGGTCCTACGCAGCATACTCTGTAAATGCGGGAAGGCCATCTCGTGTGGCGATACTGACCTTGGACGAACGAGCCTTGTAAAGCACCGCATTGAGACCGGAGGGGCCCAGCCGGTGAAGCTGCCACCCCGCCGCCTTCCGCAAGCTCAGCAGGAGGTGGTGGACCGGCTAATCCGGGAAATGCTGCACGCGGGGGTAATCGAACTAGCCTCAAGCCCCTGGAGTTCACCAGTAGTGCTGGTTCGGAAGAAGGACGGCCCCCGCGTTTCTGCGTTGACTACCGCAGACTGAACGCCGTGACAGGCGTCGATGCCCAACCCATCCCGCGAATAGACGATACGCTGAATGCGTTCACAGGGTCCAAGCGGTTCAGCACGCTCGACTTGGCGTCTGGCTACTGGCAAGTCGAAGTCGCTGAAAGACACCGGGAGAAGACGGCGTTTTCCACACCCCTGGGACTTTTCCAATTCCAGTCCGGACTCTGCAATGCCCCGGCGACGTTTCAGCGTTTGATGGAGAAAGCGCGGAGGGGACTAACGTGTAAAGCATGCCTCGTCTATCTCGACGACATTATCGTCTTCGGGAAGACAGAGGAGGAGCATCTGGAACGCTTGGAAGGGATGTTGTCCCGCCTGCAGTCCGTGGGACTGAAGATCAAGCCGGAAAAGTGCCAACTGATGCGGCAGAGCGTACACTATCTGGGCCACATTGTGACGCAGCATGGGATTGGTACTGATCCAGAGAAGACGGCGGCGGTCCAGGAGTGGCCCACGCCTCGGTGCGTGAGAGAAGTCCGGCAGTTCCTGGGATTGGCATCCTATTACAGGCGGTTTGTCCGGAATTTNCCGGCGACGTTTCAGCGTTTGATGGAGAAAGCGCTGAGGGGGCTGACGTGGAAAACGTGCCTCGTCTATCTCGACGATATTATCGTCTTCGGGAAGACAGAGGAGGAGCACCTGGAACGCTTGGAAGGGGTGCTGTCCCGCCTGCAGTCCGTGGGACTGAAGATCAAGCCGGAGAAGTGCCAACTGATGCGACAGAGCGTACACTACCTGGGCCACATTGTGACGCAGCATGGGGTTGGTACCGATCCAGAGAAGACGGCGGCGGTCCAGGAGTGGCCCACGCCTCGGTGCGTGAGAGAAGTCCGGCAGTTCCTGGGATTGGCATCCTATTACAGGCGGTTTGTCCGGAATTTCGCCGGCGTGGCAAATCCGTTGCACGCCCTGACAAAGAAAGGTGAGAAGTGGCGTTGGGGTCCGAAGGAGGAAGAAGCATTTGCTCGCCTGAAGGATGCGTTGGTGAGTCCCCCGATTCTGTGCCACCCAGACTTCGACCGCACTTTCCTGGTGGATGTGGATGCCAGCGAAGACGCCATCGGGGCAGTGTTGTCGCAGCAAGGAGAGCAGGGCCCACCGGGGGTGGTCGCGTACGCCAGCCGCTCGCTCTCACGTGCGGAGCGGAGTTATTGCGCGACGCGGAGGGAGATGCTGGCCCTAGTCTGGGCTACTCACCACTTCCGGCCATACTTGTATGGTAGGAAGTTCACAGCCCGGACGGATCACAATTCCCTGAAGTGGTTGCGGAACTTTCGGGAGCCCGAGGGACAGGTCGCCCGCTGGCTGGAAAAACTGGCCGAGTTCGACTTTGAGGTGGTCCATCGTCCCGGAAAGAAACACCAGAACGCGGATGCGCTGTCCCGGCGTGCTTGCAGACAGTGTGGGTCCTGTGATGACTCCCCGAATGTCCACGTGGCGGCTATGGCATTAGAGTCACCCAGCCTCGTCGAACGCTGGCAGAAGGAAGACGCCGAGTGCATGCAGGTTCGGGAATGGATCGAGAAGGAGACATGGCCACAACTGGCTCCAGAGGGCAGTCTCTGGATGAAGAGTCTGTGGAGCCAGCGCGACAGGATAGTCCTGCAGGAGGGGACTATATGTCGCACGTGGGAGATCCCCGACACAGGAGACTCCAGGTTGTTGCCGGTCATTCCGAGGCGGAACATCCCGGAAATCCTGAAGACCATCCACAACCAACCAACGGGGGGCCATTTAGGCGTGGCAAAAACCCTGGCGAAAGTGCGCCAGCGTTACTACTGGCCCCAGCAGAGGGAGGACGTGGAAGATTGGTGCCGAGCGTGTCAGACGTGCGCCGCTCGTGCGATCCCAACTCGGAAGTTGCAAGCCCCCATGCAGCTGCAGCCGGTGAGCCACCCTTTCCAACGAGTGGCTATGGACCTTGTGGGACCCTTGGAGGAGACACAGAGTGGTAATCGCTACATCCTAGTGGTGTGCGACTACTTCTCCAAGTGGCCGGAGGCGTTCCCCCTGCCCAACGCTGAGGCGCGCACGGTGGCAACGGCTCTAGTGAACGCCGTTTTCTGCCGCTATGGTGCGCCGGAGACACTGCACTCCGACCAGGGCTGGAACTTCGAGTCGGAGTTAGTGAAGGAGGTGTGCCAGCTGTTTGGCGTGACGAAAACCCGGGCCACCGCTTACCACCCGCAGTCAGACGGCTTGGTAGAACGGATGAACTGCACGCAGCTGGACATGTTAGCGAAGGCGTCCATCGATCATCCAGAAGATTGGGATGTCTACCTTGACCGGGTACTGCTGGCTTACCGGACCAGTGTTCACTGCACAACCGGAGCCACTCCCAGCCGCGTTGTGTTCGGCAGAGAGCTCCGGTTACCAATGGACCTGATGCACGGATTGCCGACGGATGCGCAAGGGAGGTCTGCACGGGAGTTTGTGTAGCAGCTGCGCGGAGATTTGGAGCGGGTGTACGAGATGGTCCGAAAGAAAGCCGGCCGGGAACAACGACGCCAAAAGGTTTGGAAAGACAAGAAAGCCTACGGACCCGTCTACGAGCCTGTTGATCAGGTGTGGATGCAACTCCCAACAATGACCAAACTTGGGGCGTACTGGGACGGTCCGTACCAAGTCCAGAGGAAGCTGGATTGGAACACGTACCGGGTGGAGAAGATGGGAGGTGGAAGGGAACGGTTTGTGGTACACTTCGGCCGACTGAAACCGTACCACAGCACTCGTCAAGGAGAAGGAGCCCAAGGGAGACAACGGGAGTGGAGAGAGACGCGGCTACCAGCCTGGCTCCAAGATTTCATACATGACGCAGGGGTGAGCAAGGGAAGTGCTCACAACAAAGGGGGGAGTAATGTAACAGCCCGGCCAACTGATGACATCTGCTCTGTTGCCGAGTCAACGGAAGAAGAGGAGGAAAAGCGGAGCTGATCACGAACCACGTCGCTGTTGCACTCGGCTACCGTAGTATATTTTAGACTTGAAGATCCAAGGCCGAGTACGGTAGGCACGTTACGTGGGGCGTGTGGGTGTGCGTGGGCGGTTGTGGTATGTCTTCCTCAAGGAAAATGGCGGCCGTAAGGTCAACGCAGACGGTGCCTGCCCAGACGAGAAAAATAGGGTGGAAGCTGAGCCGCCTACTGTGACGGAGAATCCGTTATATAAAATAAACACGACAGGCTGATTAGCTTCGATTATTAAAATATTGAAATAAAGCTAATAAATGACTCGCATTGCCCTTTGGAATGTGCATAAGGTAGACATTACAACAAATAACCTCTTGGAAGATTGGCAGAATCGCTCAACAAAAAAGCGGGTAAAAGGCGTCGGGTTTTATGAACTGCTCCATAATCTAGACTGTATCAGAACAGGGTGGTGTTATTGGCATCCTAATTCAGCAAGTGATATCAGGAATGGCTACCGTTCGCAATTTAACACGGGTATACAGCGTTTATGCTGAAAAGCAAAAACGGCTTGAGCAAGTGGAAAAGGAAAACCATTTCTGGATTTCAGTCGTCATTAGCTGTAATATTTTTTCATTTCATTTGTTCAAATATTCCATTTAGGATTACGCAACTTTAATACTAATGATGTAACATTAATAATGAAAATATTTATTATTACATTGAGTTTGCTTCAAGCAACAAATAAGACAGTGGTACGAAGGTCCAATAAAATAGCGTGTTCAACGACCAGTAAAATGAGGCAGTGAAAATTTGGCCTGAAGTAGACCATCCCTATTCCTGAGTTGCGTCTTATCCATAATCGTCGCGACGATATGTCCCTTGATTATGAAGGCAAGATATACAAGCTTAGACGCACCAGTAAGCAGAGGAAATATTGGGGATGTTGCAAAGTATGTGCTGTATGTTAAGAATGTGTTCCTTGTGATTAACAGTTAGCTCGTTCAAACTGGTGAAGGGTAGTACTGGTGCCTGTAGTCTATTATTTATATACGGGCAAAGACATCAACACATACGGATCTATCAAGTCACATACGGATTCAAGAGTTATTAAACAAAGTGGCGTTCTGGAGATCGACCTTAATCCACAAATAATTAGCATTTCATTGATTACGGGTAGCATTTCTTTAATTGCTTTTACATACGAAAAACTGCATTCGCATTTTTTCACATTGGGGACAAATTTTATAAGCTTAGCAATTTCATTTTGCAGCTATGTAAATTTTATTTTATTTTGAAGCACTTTTACTGTTCATTATTTCAGATGAAAATGCATAGTAACGTTAACACTAGAAAGTTCAGCTATCAGATATTTCAATACATAAGGAAACTGAACAAATTCTATATTAGCACTGGTTTTGCATATTACACAAATCATTCTTGACGTCACACTCACTACAGCATTGGGAGCTCGGTGTGTTCCATTGTTCCAAAAATTTTTGAAGTTTGTCGAAATCAGTCTTCCACAACCGGTGCACAAACATGCCTGTTAGAAGCACGTAAAAATGGTTATGAAAATGAATTTTCTGATATGGTGAATATCTCCTCGCGTACACTGATAAAGAAATATAATGTTTTGAAACTCACATAATCTTTGTCAGAATTGTCAAAAAGCCTGTCATGAAGTAAAAATGCTGTTCCATGGCTAATCAATGAATCACGCTCCATTTCACCAAAACGAATACCACCCCCTCGTTTACGGCCTTGCACTGGTTGTTTTGTAAGCAAATCCACCGCACCTGTAGCTCTAACCTACAATACAAGCAACATCAATAATCATATAATAGTATGCCTTTATATAATCATATAAATGTATTGTAAAAATTACTTGAAATTTGTCAGATACCATGTGTCTCAGTCGCTGATAGTAAACAACACCAAAGAAGATATCTACTTCAAGCATGCGACCATCAATACCACTGTACATGCGTTCGTTTCCATAATAGTTGTAGCCAGCTTCAATCAGTAAAGTCAACTGTTTAATTAAACAATTTTTAAAGTCAATATTACCTTTAGTCAATAACTGACCAAAATATTCAATCGCTGGGTGTTCATCACTGAATTTAAACGGCGTAGCGTCATGCTTTATCCCATGCAAAGCTGCTGACTTCCCAGCCATGCTTTCAATCATCATTCCTTAAGGAAAAGTAAACAAAAAGCAATAAATTAAAAATGAATAAAAATAAAACAATCACTAACCAACTGTCATACGAGATGGAAAACCATGTGGATTAAATATAATATCAGGAACCATTCCTGACTCTGTAAATGGCATGTTTTCTGTAGGCCACAGAAAAGAATTGATACCTTTTTGACCATGTCGACTAGCAAATTTGTCACCAACGAATGGATTGCGCTGCAAGAAAACAGACGCAAGCAAAGAAAATTATTTAACTTAATAAACATAACTGAAATTAAAAAATACATGATAATCTCGAAAAATCTTACAATAACACGAAACGTAATGCAAATATTCTTCAACAGTTCTGCACCATTTGCACTGCCAATAATTTTTATATTGTCCACGTATGCATCTTCTGAACTGTGATATCTTTTCACCATATAAGATCCAGTTTCTTTGTCCAGTATACTGAGAAAATAATTCAGTTTAAAAATATAAAAACAAATAAAAAATATATAAGCAAAATACACACCAAACTAAAGGATCGTTTTTACTATAGAGTTTGCCAACTTGAGGTAATCCATCTTCATCAACAAAAGCGGACAATGTGGCATCAGCAGGATCACGATGAAAAAATACATTTCTCCCATCGTACAACCGATCATTCAAATTTATACGCTAAAGGAAGAAGTTTAAATTGACTCCAATTAGAAACCTGCAAATCGAACTTCAGTTTTGTAGATGCAAGCATGCGCAAAACCACGTTCAACAGATGCTTTATTGATAATCATAGCGTCTTCCATATCATAGCCCTGAATGGAACGTTTTTCTAATTAAAATAAAATATTAAAAATCAAAAACAAACACAAACCGTGTAAGAAATCACAGCCACAATAGCGTTCGTACCCAAAGGGTAATTATCAATTGCATACGCGTCATATGATTCAGTTTTCACAAGAGGAGACTGTGGCGTTCTCAAGCAATACATTTTATTGTCAGTACGATGCACCAAAGAATGCACAGGAGTACCCATCGTTTGCTTTGCCATCTGAAGTCAAAAATCAAAAATTACTCTGCCTTTTATTTCATTTTCATACTTGACACTGATAAACATTCCTTGGACTTTGATTATGATCCGGAAATGGAATCATTTTTGCGTTGAAACTGAGAATGTTCGCTGGGTCTATTTCTTGATGTGTTGTAACCTAATAATAATTATATTATTATTATTATTATTTTAACTTAAGCATTCCTATTTCACTGCTTCCTCACTCCTTCCTCGAAATCTTCTGGACCAATGCATATTCCTAGAAACAGTTGTTCCATTGTTCCAATGTATTCTCGATTTGACGGTGGTTCAATAGAGAGATTATTAACTGGTCGCATAAATCGGCCAAATTCAGTAAAAATAAAAAGGCCTGGATAATGCATGCTAAATGTTTTCCGAGAAAAGAAACAAATTTCTGTAAAAATGGATAAGAAAACTCCGCTTGATTTCTCTTTTCTCAAAATTTGAATCGCCTGCTGAACATTTTCTTCACCAATAACACCAATCACACTTCCATCGACAATAACTCGATAATAATATTGATCTAAAACTTCAATAAACTTTGAAATATTTTGAAACAAATAATAAAATATCATACCAGTTGCTGAATCTAAATTCAACATAGCTGACGCTGTCAAACTCAACAGACCAAACTTGCTAATAGCATGGATAACTAAATCTCGACTTCCCTGTGTTGCAGTTACCCGACAAGAAGCGGCTAAATGATTTAGAAGACCACAAGGTGAGCCATCTGGAGTATGCACGGGACAGATGAAACCTGAATAGCTATTTTGTAGAATTTTTAAAATAATTTTTATTGAAATAAAAAGTTTTCCAAACCCCAAGCTTCAGTTGACAATTTGCGTACATCAGTTGATCGAACCTCACTGAAAAAAGCTCCACGATGAATACCTCGAAAATGACCAACAAATCGAAGATGATTTAATCTTTCCGCAATTATACAAAATCCTGATTGCTATAAAAAACTGCTTCCATTAAAAACAGTCCCTTTTTCATAAATAGATGAAAATATTTATTGAATGAAAATATACTTTCATAAGGTTATTTTAAAATACCTGTGAAAATGCGTGGTGAATATTACTAGGCAAGTTTCCTGTGCGAAGGAAGTATTCCAATGCTCGAGTTACAAGACTGGTGTATTTCACTGCCGTCGTAATATGCCCTATAAAATAACGCATAAAACATATTTTAAAACTATAATGCCTGAAGGCAATAATGAATTTGCTTAATTATTAATAAATGATCAAGCATTTCAATACTAACAAAGACTATGATAAAAACAACTTACTAGCTTGAAATTGATGCGAACTATCACAAATAATGCTGTCAACAATATATCTGCACATTCTGGTTAACATTATTTCTAGTCTTTCCTCAAAAAAATATAATGCAAATTTTTATCGCAAGAAATCTTCAAAACAAATAAAAATAAACCGTGCGCCAGAATATAAAAAGTAATTAATTAGATATGTTTTAAAATGTGCAAAAATCTTTCTTTACCAAACATGAAAGGTGAATTGACCATAAAATAAATATCAATACTAACTTTCAATATCAGCAATAATATCATTCCTGGAAGTAAAACTTCTTGATTTGCAATACTGTCTGGAGATTCAGGCACAATTTCTTCTTTAGCCAAAGAGCATAACTTCTGGGCTGAATAACTAAAATTTGAAAGAAAAAACAAATAAATTGGATATGAACAAAAAAAATTAACAATAATACAAACATTAAGAAATCAAATTTCTCCCTATCAGTATTAAGATGAACACAAAGATATCGATCAATTAATATCTGTCCAGCTTCCATGTTCGTTGTTGATGTAATAACAGGCAAAGCTGCACGAAACAGCCGTCCCAAGTAAGATAAAGCATCAGCTTTTGAATTCAAATTTTCTGATTTCAAATCCATCAACATATTCACTACACAACTAAATAATAAATTTTTTAAAATAATATTAAATAACTAAAAGCTAAACAACATTATTATTTACCCTTTCCAAAATTCATCCTCGTTAAAACCACGCATCAATTCAGTGTAAAGAAACTGATCTGGGCAGTCGTAGGTTGCCTGAAAAAGAAACAAAATTTAATTCATGTTTAACTTTTAGTACTAAAACCTTTAAAATTATCAAAAGAGGAACATAAAATTGTTCATGTTTTATGTTCAAACGTAACAACATGCGTCGATTGGACAAATAATGGATAATATGATTGCAGACAGTATGATTATCCCGAACACATCGCAATGATATGCCATATTGGGTATAATACTGGCCACGTTGCTTCCATTTCGGCCTAACAAGAGCCAAAGGCTAACAAAGTACAACTCCATTAAAAATAAATAAAAATTTAATGAATGGAAAACGCTTCCTACGTAATTTCTACGTTGTGCAATCAGCATTCGGACAACTTTTTCTTGCCCATTTACAATGAAGTAACCACCCATTTCCTGAAAATAAAAAATATTTAACAAACATTTTGTAAATATCATTATTACATTCATTTCCTCTTTTTCTTTCATCAACTGATTTGGACTAAGTTTCGTCAAATGACATCGATTAGACTGAAACAGTAATAATAATACCATCAATAAAAATTTCTTTAATGGGGGAAAATTAACATTTTTTAATACATTAAAAAGTTATACTGCAGTTGTTTTTAAAAATGACATAAAAGTAAATCACGCACCATCAACATTATTGGAATATCGCCCAAATTTCGTCGAGCAGAATCAACAACTTGGTTATTAATTTTTATTGTCAGCGTAGCTAATAATTTTGCACTATATGATTGACAGGAAACACGGCACTAAACTATCACTTTCTGTTAAATAAAGGTTAATAAAATACCAGAAAACTATAACCTCCGATGGCCACAATTTTAACGCATTCGCATCGCCGCCATCTTTAGAAATAGCAGGAAATCCTATAAACGGGTTCTACAAAGAAGCAGAATTATCAAAAATAAAAATAACTGCATTCACCTACCGTTATTGATATTTCAATAACTTTATTTATTTCTGATATTTCTGAGACGACTGGAAAAATATCCTAAATGTAAGAAGTAATCATTCAGCACATTTATTAATAACAGAATGATTTTGAAAGCTACCAGTGCTTTTGAAATTATTATTTCACATATTTCAAAATTCCGTTTCAAAAAAAACAGTTTTTTTAATAAATAACAAAACATGCCTTAACTTACTTCAACTGCCTGAGTAATGCCTTGTTCGGCAAAGTAGTTAAATGATCTTATGTGTGGTTCAACCAATTCCGCATTGATCATCTTCTATATCAAATAAAAATAAAAAAAAATTTACATTTATATGAAGATTTTAAATAATAAATTATTCTGTAAATAACAGTATTGTAAAAACAATCTGTTTTTTTTAAACTGACTATGCATAATTTTTTACAACTTCACAGTAAAAGAAAAGTAAGTTTAACAGTATGCATTAAATTATGTCACTTTCTAAAAATTTATTGTTAAATAAAAAAAGACATTTTGTATAAAAATCTTTTCTGAGTATTGGCCTGATAAATTGCAATAGTCTTCTTATTTATATTTGTACAGATTTAAATTGCATTATTTAAAGCAAAGCAGTTGTATAAAATTACTGAATCTCTGTTTTAAAAAGATACTAACAAAAGGGTAAAAAACACCGCTGTTATTGTATTACGTACATCACTGTACATTCTGTGTTTCTGTATTAAGTACATCACTATTATTGATATCCTATTATCCTTTACGGTAAGGATTTACTGTAATTTTGAAAATAAAAGTATCGATAAATGCATGCACTTTATTCATTTAAATTATTTACATATATTCACTAATTTGTATTTTATTATATTTGTTTTGTTCTATGTTTTATATTAAAATTTGTTTGAATGAACATGATTATTATTATTATTCTTATTGTTACACCATCTTACTGTATGGTTTAGTGTTTGCTGTTTCTGAAGTCGATTTTTTTTAAAGAAATTTTTATTCATCACTCTACAACTACTCTACTACTTTTATTCATCACGTTTTTGAAAAAAATACTTCTGAGCTTGTACTCTTTCCGACAATCATCCCTACATTATTAAAATCGAGTTTCAACTGATCGAATACTCAAATGAAAATTTATAATCCATGAGTCTGAATAGTGTAGAAGATGTTGTGATAGATGAAGGAACTTTCAAGTACATATTATTGCTGGTGAAATCAAGCAGTAGTGAAAAATTTATTGTTCGCGGTTTCAGCAAATGTGAATATCACGGTAAATATATTCTGTTCTATGGAGCTTTTGAATTTTTAACTTTTTCTCAGTGAATTGCTTGTCATTTTTTGTTACAATTTTGAATGTAATCATTACTACTTTATAGACGATATATTGCAAGAAGTTAGTCCAGAAATTATAGGTAAAGGCATGCAGGTGAAATGTGTTGGCGGTGGTCGAATCAACCACGATTCGGTGAATCGAACTTTGGATGTCTACGGTTATTCTGTTGTAAGTTTATTGTTAATTTTTTGTGGTAAAAAATTAAATTTTTATAAACAGTTTTTCATTTTAAATATCAGTTATCGTTTCAGTAATCAAGGTTTATAATAATTTGAAATATTTATAAATTTTCAATATATTGATATGATGTAATCATGGTTTGAAAATGAATTTATTAAGATATGTTATTTTGTAAAAGAAATTTCATGCTAATTCTTTCGCTTAGCATTTCATGTTTTTTGTCGTGCAGTACTTTTTATTGTTCTAACAGACCATTTATGAGCGTTAAATGTTTAATATTTATTATTCTTATTTATTTGTTATATAATCGGTAGAAGTGAATAATATGCAAAAATTTTATGAAACGAATGTACTATTTTATATTATTTTCAATTTTTTAAGGGATTTGGCAAAGCAGATCATGAAAAAACTGTTTCAATTTTAAAAAAACGCTTTCCAGATTATAAGTACACAGTTTCAGATGAAGGTTATTAGTCGTTGTATGAATAATTTACATTTGTTTATGGGTTTCAATTGTTTTCGTCTACTTTCACCGTTGTCTGTTGGGTTTTGTTTTTCTACACAAAATGTTCAACGCATTGTAAATTGTAAGCAGTGTAAAATTGTTGTTGATGCGAACATTGAAAAAACTGCATGCAATCCAGAGTTAAAATTTAAACCTCGCAAACATCCTGGTCGGTTCAGCTCTGCCATAGTTGATTTGCCGGACGAATTGCATCGAATAATTTTGAATGTACTCGATTCTGCAGATTCGATGAAAATAATCAAATTGGAAGCAAGGAAACTGAACAATTTTCTATCTATGCGCAAACCGCCTGCTTCTGAAGAAGAAATACGCAATGAAGCTTTGAAAATTTTTCAAACTCTCTATGAGCAGGATCGAATAAAAGCGGAAAAAGGTGGTAACCAGTGGCCACCGGCCGATGAATTGGATGAGGATAAAGAGCTGAGGCAAAAAAATTTAAGAGGGCGAATGTTGAAAAAACTGAAATCAGTATTGTATTACTGGAAGCCTAAAGTTTACAACACTGAAACGAAATGTTTAGCTTATTTGATGGCTCGCTTTGCATCACAGTATGCAGTGATGAAACGCATCTTAGATCAAATCAAAGCAAGAAATCCTGAAATATGTCCTGAGCATGTTTTCGATTTTGGATCCGGCGTCGGTAGTACATTTTGGGCATGCGAATCAACATGGCCTGGCAAAATTAGTGAATATTACATGGTGGATGTTAGTTCAAAAATGAACGATCTTGCTTTAAAACTCCTGACTCATGGCCAACCATTTGGTAATATTCGTCATGACAACGTTAATGTTAGACAGTTTTTACCGGTTCAACATGACAGGAAGTATGATTTTGTAATAGCAGCTAATGTACTTCTAGAATTGGAAAGTAACGAACAACGGCTGTATGTGATAGATAATTTGTGGAGAAAAACGAATATATTTTTCGTTATCATAGAAAATGGTCGTAAAAGTGGAAATGGTCTTGTTTTGGAAGCACGTAATTATATTCTTCAAAAGTACTGTTCAACAAATTCACCGGATGATTTGCGAGGACATGTTTATGCACCTTGTGCACATCAGTTTGGCTGTCCACGAGAGGAGCATCCGGAACCGTGCAATTTTCCGGTTACCTATTTGCCATTAAAAATTCCCGGTTGCAAACGTGAAGCACAAACGGAATTGTTCAGTTATGTAATCATGAAAAAAGGTTCTCAGTCAGGGGTAAATATGTGGCCAAGATTGGTCCGACAGCCTCAAATACGACGAAGGCATATCTGGTGTGAATTATGTACCGAACATGGATTCTTGGAACGCGTAGTTGTAACAAAACGGCGGTCTGGAAAGCTGCTCTATCACATGGCGAAGAATAGTGAGTGGGGTGACTTATTACCGTCAATGACATCTGATCGTCTACCGGAAGATGATACTGATGACGTTTCGCCACAAGAATGCGACATTTCAAGCCAGAAGGAAATAGCAGATTAAGCTTTTTCAAACTGATTATTACGTTCGCTATTCTTTTCTGTTCATTTGAATATTAAACATATTCTATATAATATATATACGAATCAATGTTTTCCTTTGAAGTAAAACAAAACCGATTTGACATCGGCTTTCTTTATTCAGTAATATAAATATAGAAATACACGTTATTCTTAAATCCCATGTTAAACTTTGGACGACTGGTTTTCGTATTTTATGACTGCACATTACACACGTAAAATGTTGTGAATTTAGAAAAAAAATAACATTTTTAAATATTTATATACAAAATCCCCGCAGTACCCAAGTCCATCAACTGAAGAGTTTCATCAGCACCGGCCAAAATACGATTTTCACAAACTGCCAATTTGGAAAGAAATTTCGCACGAGCTAAATCGCTGACCATTAAATCGTCAATAAGCTTATCGTGCAGTTGTATTATAAATTGATATGCACTGTAAGCCTCGCGTTGAAGCTGTAACACGAGCTTTTCCATATTTTCATGGCTCCCTTTGCGACAAATTGCAATAAATTTCTCGACAAATTCTTCTGGAACAATCTAAACTTTGATGTAAAGAAACAAAATGAAAAAGCTGAGCATTGGATGATAGGAATGAAATAAATATTTGAAAGCAAACATTACTTGACAAATTTCTTCTATATCAGTTTGAACGATTTCTTTTTTATCTTTGAAGCTAGCTGCTGACTGCAGTGTATTGATAGCTCTACGTAAATCGCCATCGCAAAAACTAATCAGAGATGATAAAGCTACATCATCAATGCTTACACTTTCATTTTCACAAATTTTCTTCAATCTACAGTAAAATTGTATATAATTTAACTTTACAAATGAAAATAATAAATTTTTTTCTCATACCTTTCAATTTGTATTTCCAATGTGAGCGGTTTAAATCTGAATTTCGCACAACGGGAAGTTATAGGTTCAATAATGCAACTAATATAGTTACATATTAAACAGAATCTTGTAGTTTTCGATTCACGTTCCATAGTTCGTCTTAAAGCAGCCTAAAAAACCAGATATTTATTATAAGCATTTTTGTTTCATATATGCATATTATATTCATATTTGAGGTATAAAAATCGACTATTGAAATATTCAAAGAGTAATCAATAACGGCGGATAAGAAATTTCATTTCATAAATTATATAAAAGGAAAAAATCACCTGAGCTTGTTTTGTCATGGAATCCGCTTCGTCCAATATGACCATTTTCAAAGGTGGGCATTTTTTCCCACCTTCAGTAATTTCCGATGCCGCAAACTGGGAAAAAAGCTTCACTTTATCACGAATGACATCGATGCCACGTTCATCGCTCGCGTTCAATTCCAAAACACGATCTCGATATATTTCAGATCCAAAAATTTGCCTGCATAAAGCTAAAATTGCCGATGTTTTCCCTGTTCCAGGAGGACCGTAAAATAACAAATTTGGAATCTTAAAAAAATTTACAAAATAATTATCAACTAAAAACAAATAAACATTATATTTAAAATATGATTTAAAAAACACAAAGATTAAATTTATAAAATGCAAACAATATCACTGAAATATATCACGTATGTTTGCAAAACAAATAAAATGTTCAACAAAATACAAAATCATTAAGCACAAACGCAGCTTCTAAAATTAAAAACAAAATATTAATAAAACATACATCATTGGATGTCAGGCTTTTTTTCAAAACCGCAACTACTTCATCTTGATAAGCAATATCATCCACAATTTTCGGACGACTATAAGCAATCGTTAACTCTTTTTAAAAGTCACGCATAAAAAAAACCCTTACTATTTCTCCACCCACGGAGTACATGCCTGCTTTGCATTGCCCACTGGCAATTTCTGTTCTTCACTTAGCTTTGAATTCGATGAAGAACTGGTATAGTTTTTTAAATATGATTCCATTTCTGTAAGCAAACTGTGAGTATAAATTTCCAAATAATCACACGTTTCAAACGGATTATAATTTCAGCAATTACGGTAACTGCAAAGCATTAATAAAGATCATTAAATAATTGAGTAACTTCAATAAGTTTACATTTCAAATCAACATGTCCAAAATGGTAAATAAAAATATTAAAAGCGAAAAATATAATGTAATATAACAATATTTGGAAGAATATGGTAAATAATTTAATTTTCACCCGCAAATAACATGCATCATGTGCATAAAATAAATAAATAAATAAATAAATAACACAAGTCGTTTAGTAATTGAAATCTAAGCATTTTCTCATTTATTTGTCATAGATTGTTTGAAGTTATACGTAAAATGTGATGATCAGTAAATTTTGCAACTTGTTTTTTTCTTCATTTGAGAAAATTTTATACTGTAATAAATAATTTTCAAGTAAAATTTTGAGAAATGCAACTGATTAACGTTTGTGAAAAAAATAAGCGCGCAATGTGAAGTTTTAATTTTACATTTAATTTTATTTCAGGCATTTGCTAAATTTCAAGAAAGAAATCTTTTTTAATACAAATAAAAAGCGTTACTATTAAATTTTACGGTACAATTGAAAAATATGACAACCAGTTTGTAATAAATTTCTTGTCATCTTGTTTCAGAACGGGAAAATTTAAGCTGCCCTAATATGAATTACACATTTCTGGAGTTTGTTTCCATCGGCAACCGGTTTCGATCACATGTGTGGGAGGGAGTATTTACCATTTTGTTGGTATATTTTTGCAAGATATTTTTTTTGAATAATTATTTTCATTGAATTTGTAGTAAAAGCAAAGCGGCTTTATTTTTGTATTTTCTGTATTTGTAATGTAATAGAAAATAAAGAAAATATATTTAAATTGTAAATTTGAATTGGCAATGTTGAAGTGAATCTAGTTTTTGGACTTTTATATTCATTTTACCGATTGAGATCATATTTCCAGTTGTTATTAAATATATTGTACTTAAATATGGAAAAGCGGCAACTTTACTTATCATTGCTCATGAGAAATTTTCCAAGCGTTTGTCAATTATGAAACAATACATACAAGCAATTTATTTGTTGACTTTTTTCATTTCTGTTCCACTACAGCCCGGTGGTATTTTTGTTGAATTGATGTATGAATTTCTTTTTTGCATAAAATTTAATCGATATATTTTAGTTGATGCTTTGTTTACTGAATTTTTGAAATCATTTGGAGCTTCTGAAAATTGTCCAAGTGGATGGTCTGAATGGAGTGAATGTCTGGGTACAGAAACGGAAAATGTAATCCATTCTTTACCTGCCGTTTGTCAGGCTACAACAATAGGACGTCTAATAAAAGCTGCAAATCGGATGGTCGATTCGGTTTTAAATTATTATCGTAATGTTAATCGCACAGTAGGTCCATGCGGAATGTGCCTGAAACAATTGAAATGCACTAATCACTGCTTGCCTGATGGAAGTCTGCTGATAAGGTAAAATTCATTCTGCTTATTTTATTATTATTATTATTATTATTATTATTATTATTTGATTAAGAGGCATTTGATACACCAATTGTCTCAAGTATTCATTGAATATTATAAAAATATTTTTGAATTTACATAATTAGAAATTAAAATTTCATATGTAGTTTAATTTATTATTAAACATTCTTTTTTTTTGTTTCTATTTGAAAAATATATAAAGTTGAAATAAAATTCCAACGCAACAAAATATTTCTGATTAATGAAACAGTATAAATATTTTGTTCGTTGAATGAATCTGTTTTAATAATCTTTTGTAAAGGATAAGTATTGTTATATTTTTTAGATTAAAAAACTCTTATTTTGTTGCTGGTATTACATTGATGTAGTGTATGTTTTATTAATTTGAATTTGTTCCAAAAAAGGAAAAGATTTTCATGATTGGGAAGAAAATTAAACATAAACGACGAATCAAATCACAGCACAATTACGTTCAAATTTAGCTGAAACTGACATACATTTTATCACTTGAAGTGTTATTACATTTTATTTTCAACAATTATACGAATACAAAAATAAACAAAGAACTGGATTTTTTCATCATTACACATGTAATAAATAAATGAATGCATGTTGTCGTGTCATTCATGCTTGTCATCTATTTCTGATGTCAATTTGGTATAAAATATAAATAGGCATTTCAATAAACAAATAAATAAATAAAGAAATGATGGAAATTTGAATTTTGAAAGGAAAAAAAATGAGAAAGATTAAAAAGTTGCCCTTTTTTGTTGAATATGATGAATTTTTAAATTAGAGATTGGGCAAGCCGTACGGTGTACAGGAACGCTTCTGCCCTGGTGTAGAACAATCGTATGCTTGTGCTGTGGATTCCGAAATAGGCTACGATCCAATGACGCAAGAGTGCAATCTTTGGCCACCAAAAGAAAATACATTTCCCATTCGAATACCACTACAAGTGCAGTTGATGTTTACCAATATTAAGCCGTTCAATTGTATCAGGCAAATTCAAATTATTACTAATAATTATTATTTTATTTGTCTGATGAGCAATATTTTAAAATTTCAATATTTCAGTGTTTCTGGGAAATGTTTTTGCTGTTGCAGTCCATACAGGCCAGATCCTTGTACAGCAAAGTGTGTCATTCATCCTTGCACCGAGAAAACAATTTTGACTGAAAGTGACTTTTCCAATCAACAAAAATAAGCAATCATATTGCTGCAATGCTTTATGCATTATTCATTTTTTCCACCATTCATCAAATTAGTCATTTTTAATGAAAATTTTCAAAAATTTGCAAGTTTCCCTTTCACATCTCTAAAACTTGTTCATTCTTTTAATCAAGACCTTTTTTTATTGAAAATATCTAATTTATCACTTTCATTTTTCATTGAAATTCTTGAAATACGTTGTTTTTGAAATTTTGCAATTCTGAACAAACAAGTCAAAATTTTCAGAAATACTTTGTGCATGCAATATATCATAACGCATGATCGCACACTTACATTAAATTTAAATGAACAAAATAAAAACATCAAAAAGATGCTTGAACAACATAGACATATATTTTCAAATAATTCATTGATGAAATCAATTTTTCATAAATGAATAATGTAACTGAAAAAAAAAGCCGATTTTTCCTTTGGAAATATTAATAAAACTAAAGCTTGCAATTCATATAGAAAAGAAAAAGTATTTGGTGGAAAAAAAATTTTTTTTTCTTTTGCTGTACTTTCTAGCCGTTATTGGCGTAATAATAAACACACACTGGAGCTCAAACGAGGAGCGCTTTCAAAACTGAAGCTTAAATCAATTCATGAAATTAGCTGAAATTAGCCGAGCTTTTTGACGAGTTGTCACGCAGCGTGCTTACAACGTGAAGGCAAGCAGAACGTGCTTCAACATCTGCCAGCCTCCAAAGATGGAAACGACTGATTCCTCGACCACCGGATCAGCAATCAAGCAAGCATAAAAAGCTCAACAACCTCACTGTTTGTCGAATATGACTACAGTTAGCCATCCATATACGCTTTTCTTCATTCTGAACTAAGACACGACTAGAAATCGCGATGCTAAACAAGAAGAAGAATAATCCAAGCCACGCAAATTGGCCAAATATGATAAATGCTAACTTTTATTTCAATGCTTATTTTTTTCAGAAAAAGTTATTTCCAATGTTTAAAAATTCAAATAAAATATTTTCCAATTAAATTCCGAGTCTAACACTTCAACAGGAACATTTTTCGAGAATCACACACAAAAGTCGCTCAAAAAAAATTAAAATTAAATTTCATTCCTTCGAAAATTATTCAGATTTGACAAAAATCTTTCAGTTTTTGGGAAAATACTTTCAACAAAAACAAAAAAAACCATTTACATTCCACTGAACTTGCTTTTTAAATAAAATACAGTACTTCATTCCGTAGAAGTGTTGTGGTAAATAATTTGAAAAAATGATAAATTATAAAAGATCCTTGAATTGCGATCATTATTGTGAGTAAAATATTTCGAAATGCATTTATACATTTCAGGTCACTGAAATGATTAATTCTTGAAGATAATCTTGCTGTAGAGCAATTTATTACTGGTCACGTTACTGAACATTCGTATTATTCTTAACAAACATGATATGCATAGTTAAGTGAAATGGTTATGATATTTTTTAAATCAGTAATTAACTTAGGTCTATTTATTGGGTGCATGTGAATTTACCATGCATGTATATGGATTATCTTTTGCCAAGAAAGATCAACTAAAATGAAAAATATGAAAAAATGAATGTTCTAAAATATTATATAAAGCAACTTTTTTTCTTTATTTATGACTTACTCATTTTTAGTAATTAACAATTTAGGGAAAATTATTATAAAACATTTTTGGAAATGTTATGAATGCTGTGTGCATACTAGATGGATCATTTCGCTGTTGATAGTCTAACATTAAATATTATGTTATTAAATAGTTGAGCTTGGTATTGAAGATGAATTTAATTTTTTTCAAGCTCACGGCACATCTGAACATGAAATTGGACATGCGAGTTATCAGTTAAATTCATATTTGAAGTGTTCATTGTATGTTGTTGGTTTCAAAAGTTTAATTTTGCTTATTCATTATTGTTTATTAAATTGTAATGACTGCTAGTAGTTTAATTAGTAAACAACTTTAGGTTTACATGCTATCGTTGCAGCGAACAGACCTATTTGGTAATCAAATTTTTTAATTTTGTAATGCACACAAAAATTGAAAATTCAAAATTTTGAATTCATTTAGACTTATTTATAATGTAAAAAGTTTTTCATTTATAATTTATTACAATTCACTTTTAGAAACGATGGATCGTCAATGCTTGATGATAGTAGGCACCGTTACTGCTGCAAGTATCATTGCTCTTGCATTGTTTTTCTTCATGGATTCCAAGGAAAGAAAGCGATTGCGTAATTTTTTAAATATGTTTCTTATAGGCAATATAAAATCAGTGAACTATATACACGCTTAGATTTATTTATTTTCTGAAGCACTGGGTAACTGGGAAAATTGATAGAAAAGAACCAATTTATTATGAAATATTTTGTTTCAACGTTTAGAATAGTATTTATATGACCATCGAAAGCCATTCATATTTAAATGACATATAGAATTGAAGTTGGTTATTTTTTTAAGGGAAAGTTCCTGGATTATATAATTATGGTTCAGTATGCTTTGTAAATTCACTTTTGCAAAGTCTGGCAAGTTGTAGCAGTTTTGTCAGTTGGTCAGCTCAGTTTAGCAATAATGAGGAATATTGCTTTTTGAAAGCATTGGGCATTATTTTACAAGGTAAGTAAGTATGATTTACCAATTTCGAATTTACATATTAATGTCAATAATTTATTTATTGTTCAGAGCTTAATGATCATTCAAAATATGCGCTGTCATCACAAATTATTATTAATAGTTTAAAACAGCGTGGATGGAATTTGGAAACAAATATACAACAAGATGTGCATGAACTTTTGAATGTTTTTGATTCGGCTTGGGATGAAGAGTTGAGCCCCTTGTTTAAAGTATTTATTTCAGAGAAAACAATTTTTTAAAATTATAATTAAATTATTTTAATTGTTACAGACTGTCGATATAAATTCGGATGCCGGAGAAGCTATACAGGTGCCCTCACATGGAAAAATTCGAAGTGAAACCGTATGCCACGCTTGTAGTCATAAGGTTTTATTATTTAAAGTTATTTTTTTTCCTTTGTATAAATTTCACCTATAGACTTCGAATTTGGAAGATTTCGGAGCTGTGACACTTAATTTTCCTACAAATATTAACATGCCGGTATGTTAGTCGAATTTTGTTTACAATTTTTTAGTTCATGATTTTAAATTTAAAGAGCATCTCTTTGGAAGAATGTTTGCTTTATTATATGAAACCGGAATGTCTGCTTGACGCAATATGTGAAAATTGTTCATCAGTTACAGGAAATGTTAAAATGTATAAAACGCTGAAATTTGAAATTGTAAAAGAGAAAAATATTGATAAATCAATGTAGAAATATTTGTATATTTTGTTTTAGCATCCGAAATGTTTTATATTTATTTTTCAAAGACTGGTGTGGCTTCCTTCTGGTGTGTCATTTAAGATTGCTACAGTAGTGAACTTGCCAGAACTGTTAGATCTGCAACATTTGGCAGAAATTGTACGTCATCCAAAAGCGGATCAGTCGACATTGTAAAAATTACTGAAATCCTTCATCAGCAGAGGAGTTATTATTTTTTCTTAATTAATTATTTCCCTTTTCAGGCCTAGTAATCCATCACTGAGATCATGCAACGACAAACTTTACCGTCTGGAGGCTGTAATTGTGCACAGAGGAAACCATCAGTATGGTCATTTCATTACTTACCGGCGTGATATTGACAATCAATCACTTTGGTGTGCTGTTTCGGACGATGAGGTAAAGCCGATTCAATTCGACAGCGTTACAAGCTGTCAAGCTTATATGGCATTCTATGAAAAAGCAAAAATAGAATCCAACTCGGAACACTGATACTTTTTTTCAAAAATCCTATACGAAACCAACTAGTATATACTAGCTTTGCTCAAGTTAGGGTTGAAATAATTAAACTTCAACATTTTTTATTTACTCTTATGGACAATGCATATTTCTTGATTATCTTTTCTACATTGTAAAAATGTAAAATTTTAAAGCAATTTTAACGTATTTCATTTTGGTTGGAACAATATAAAAGAGAATGTAATAAAATAACAAATGTGTGGAATGCTGTACGCAAACTTTAAACATTCTATACATGAACAATGTCGGTTGAAGCACCAATGGTTCAGCGGCGGGCAAATCACTTATGAATAGCAGGTTCTAATCAACTAGGAGCTGTTGTTTGTTCAGTGTACAGCTTGAGAATAGCATCAATTTGCGATAACTTCATCTTCACATCTGTAGGCAATTTATGCTTTCCAGTAAACCTTTAAAAAAACATATACGTAGAAGAAAAAGCAGCTTTCAAAAGCGTTAAACACTACATAAAGCAAATCATAATTTACCTTACAGTTTCACCATTCATGTTGGTATACTCTAAATTGTTGGAAGATTTCAACAGTTTCAGCTCTTCACCACTGTCATACAACAAATGAAGTCCGCCTTCTTCAAGCTAAACGACGAAGCAACATGAAAAATACAACTAAAATAACAATTCAAGTGTTTCATACTGGCATCACTCTGCATTTGTATTCCCTCAGATAAACTTGTCCTGTTGATTGAGTTGCACAAACTTTCTTTGAAGAATCGGATGTAGTCTAAGAAAAATCAAATTAAAGCATAGCGTTATTTGACAAACAAAAATTAACATCTAACTAACATACAGGTTGCTGTGCAACAATTGCGCCACTGCTGCTCTGCTTGTTCTGTGACCTGAAATTAAAAATCAGTTTATAAATGAATTTTAAAAAGTGTTCACATACCGCCCAAGAATTACAGGAAAAAAACTATCATCATCACTCTCCAGTTCTTTGATTGCTTGTTCAATGCGCAAACATTTTCCCAATATCTGAATGAACACGTTAAACAAAGTAAAAATTTAACAGTATTAAAAGAAAATTAACCTGATCACATAGATGTTCTTCTTTTGTTGACAACAAATCTGGCCGGCCACTATCGAAACAAATCCAATGTCCAGAATTGGCCTTCCTTATTGCTTGTCTTTGTCCTTCAAAAAAATATTTTTATAAGTACAGTAATAAAATGAAAACAACAATGCCATCACAGCATACCCCTGTTGAAATAAATATTAGCAGTTGAATCTTCCATCAAGTGACATTTACAGTCGGCAGTATATAATACAATTTTGACAGTTTTTACACGAATCAATTCCACAAATTTGCAAGCCATTTGATAAAATTTCCAATATTTCACTGGCAAAGAATCAAAAGTATACCCTTTCCTTGAAATGTAACCTCCAGATTTTCGTTCCACTTGATATGCAATGATCTGAAATTGAAATTACTTTTTCAAACTCATTCAAAAGAATGACAAAAAACAGCTACCATTTACCTTCATACCGTCTGGAGAAATTCGCAGTGATTCTGAACAGTTTCTATCAGTTATATATACTTGAATTACCACTTCATTGTCTTCAGTAATATTTAGCTGAATTATAAAAATAAATGAAATTTGAAAATAATAAATGAGCAACAATTATTTACAGTAACTTTGTTGGTTGTTTGTTTTGTAGGAGTGAGACGTTTGGAGTTCAAGGGTTTTACAATATCTCTAAGACGACGTCCACTTTGGTCTGTGACCGATATAATTTGCACTTCCTCTCTGCTTAGAGCGGTTTTCGAAGTACACGGAGCATCAGAACAGCAAACAAAATTTGATTTAGCATTCGATTGAATATCAGCATTACAATTTCCTCGACAAATTCCACTTCGTTGAAAGCTTGCACAACGTTGCTCCCTGATAGAGGTGCCAATCGGCAATGCGCAATTAGAATTGGAATTTAAATTTTGATACCCTTTTTCTAATGCACAGCATGCACTAGATACTGAATGTTTCGTGCAAACGTTCAGTTCATCACCAGGCATAGCTTCGATGTTCATATTATTACACTGTGTACAGCACTGCGAAAAACCATGCTCGCAATTGTGGTGACTTCGTCTTGTTGACAATTGACGTGTCATTCGACCCGGATCTGGCATATCTAGATCAAACTGAGCTCGTGGTAATGGTGGCAACGAAGGAATGCTTCTACTTTCAAATCTAAAAAAAACTTTAAATGCTTTAAATTTAAATGAAATTTATAATTACAAATCACCCGCGATGAAAATCCCTCGATGGTAAAGCACGTAAAGGTGGTGACGGTGCTGCCCTTCCTGGGATCCTTCGATCTAAGCTACGAGATCGTTGCATCACACTTCCCTTAACATTTTCAAAATAATAAAAAATGAATTAAGCTTAATTTTCATACGTAAATATACCATTCCTGTATGAAGTCCAGTGGATATTGTACCCCTTCCACTATCTGCTGACATGACACTCTATAAAAAGAACAGATTATATAATTTTTAAAGAAAAAAAAGAATAACTTACGATAAAATTCCCACCAACTCGATATTTTTTAAAAAATGGATGATTTCGAATGGCTATAAAACAGGGTTCATAAACGTAAATCATTAAAATGCAAATAAAAGGTTACCATTAATTTTAATACGCTGTCCAGCTTCGCTGCGCAATAAATTCCGAATAAGATCAGTTGCTTCAATGGATATATGATTTGGAAGCTGCCATTCCCCTGTTATAATGCGTTTCAACGTTTGGCTGACTTGCCCATTGTTACCGAATGGCGGATGTCCAGTTAATAGCGTATAAAGCAAACATCCCAAGCTCCAAACATCAGCTTCCAAACCATGAGGCTTTCTCATCGCTATTTCACTAAAGATTAAATAAAACAATTCATTTTAACACGCTTTCAAGACAATAACGACAATGAAAAACTTACGGTGCAATATAATTTGGAGTCCCGCACATCGTAAAATGTTTTTCATTTGGTTGAGTAATTTGAGTAGCTAAACCGAAGTCAGCAATTTTCTATTAAAGAAAATATTACTAAAATTCAAATTATACTGTAAAATAAGGCTTACGACTGTCCAGTTGCTATCAAGAAGAATATTGGATGCGGATAAGTCACGATGAATTATTCCTCTACTGTGTAAAAAAAGAATACCATCTACGACTTGCTCCAAAACAATAGCAGCTGTAAAATTACAAAACATATGCATAGTAATATTTTATAAATTTCCCAATGTTTCAAATTGAAATAAAATATTTCTTATTTAAGAACTTCATAGAAACTTAAAAAATATAAACTTCTTTACCATAAGCTTCATCCAAAGGACGACCCATCACTTTCAAATAACGACGCATGTCGCCATTCGGACACAATTCCAGTGCTATATAAATATATTTTTCATCTTGAAAACAATCCAACAGCTGAAAAAAAGTTTAAATAATTGATTTTTAAACATAAAAATGATGATCTTACTTCAACAATTCTGGGATGTTTAAGCGGAGAATGAATGCGCACCTCATCCCAAACACGTTTAAATGCACCCTTTTCTCTGACCACCGCCTTATTTATCTGGAAGATACAAAAATAAAATTGCAAGGTTCAAAATGCTGAGCAACAACTTACTAATTTCAGGGCTATATCTCTATTGGAGTGAATGCTTCGTGCCAAATACACCTCACCAAAACCACCTTTACCCAGACGGCGGTCAAAAAAAATTTCATAATCCTAGACAATTAATAAAAAAAGGGTGTGAAAATAAAACAGAACATAATTTTAAACATTCAATAACCATTGCATTATTTCTTAATGAGTAATTCTTTTCAATACCAAAATAAAATAATAAAGATAAGAATACAATTAAGATTAAAGATTAACAATGGCAAGCACATGATGAAAACTGCAATTAAGAATAATTACATATCCGGAAGTATTATGAAAAAATAATACATGAATTTAAAATACTTACTGTTGGTTTAGAATCTGTACAAAGCGATTCACTTCTAGACATTGATTACAATCACTTTAATCTTCCGACGTTTAAAAAAAAAGGTACTGTAAATAGTATACAAGTTCAAATTATAGGTAAATAGGCCGCAATCAAATAATTATACATGACATTGTTATTAATCAAAAATAATAAAGTAATAATTTTTTAATTCCGAAAATTTAAATTATATTTTTACGAATATATAAACTTTTAAAATAAATTATGAATGTCAGAAGTCCATAAAATTGCAATAAAATTTTTGAAATAATTAACGTAGCGGTAATTTGAAAAAATAATATAAAATATGAAAAATTTTAAAATCTTGTATAAATATGAAATTATTTATAATTAAAAAAAACATTCAAAAAGAAACATTCAAAATTTTTTTTCATACCTGCAATCATAATTTTTTTACAATTACAGTATTCTTTCTAATTACTGACCATATTTTATTTTATAATATGTATGCTCAGTTTTTACTAATCAGCTAAATTATATATTTTTGATATACTTGAGAACGATTCACCTAAAACGAAGAATAAATTGCATGAATACGTATAATTGTTTAATAAAAATGTAACAATAACTTCAGGTTTATTTTGTTAAATGGCAAATCAACGGAAGCGTTTAAAAGTCGGGAGTGATGATCCACGAAAATTATTCATTATTCTGGAAGACGCTTCACTGGAGCTAGCTAAAGTGAACTGAAATTTTTATATTATTTATTGTGTTAAACTTCATTGTTTAAATCTTTAACATTAAGGTGGGTAAAAAAGTGGAATTATTATGCAGCGACAAACATCGAAATTTTTTGTCAAAGAGAAAGGATCCGTTGAATTACCGACCTGATATCACTCATCAGGTAAGAATTCTTTATGAAGCGCAAATGGCTGAAATTCTTAAAATTTTACTTAAGAATATCAAACATACTATCGATATATTTTGGTAAAACTGATACAGTGTATGTTTTATCAATTTTACTTTCAGGGACAATTATTTTGTATTGATTTTTTAAGTTTGAATTATTGGATATAATTTTAGTGCTTGTTGATGCTTCTTGATAGTCCATTAAATAAAGCAGGCTTGCTTGAAATTTACATCCATACTGTGAAGAATGTGTTGATTCGAGTTCATCCTCAAACAAGAATACCACGCACATTTGACAGATTTGTTGGTTTGATGAGTAAGAAATTATCATCTGTGAATTTGTTTTTTTTTACTTCACTTGTTTTTATTTCATATTTATATTAGAAAAACATTGGTTTTTGATGTCGTTATTTTACATTTTTGTGTTAAACTTTGCATAGTTTTCTTTCTGTGTCTTAATTTAGTGCAACTCCTTTCAAAATTAAGCATCCGAGCTACAGGCAGTCCAGAAACACTTCTTAAGGTAACTGTCAAGCTAACTACTATCAAAATTTTAATATATTTAAAGTAAAATGAAAATATAATTTTTCATATTTCGGTATCTTTGGTGGAATTTTATATTGTTTATCTGTTTTGTGAGTAATTGCTTTTAGTATAATATTCTCTCTGGGAAGTTCTGTTAACTTCATGATAAATTTCTGTGGATTTTATTTAAGTAAAGTTCATTCATTCATAATTGTAGGTTATAAAAAATCCAGTTACTAGTTATTTACCCGTCGGTTGTAAAGTATATGCTACGTCTTTTCATGCAGAACGATTGGTAAACGCCCGTGAAATTGTTCCCCAAGCAGAGCCAGTAGCGATTGTTATCGGCGCTTTGCCTCACGGATCTGTAATTTTTCGTTTGATAAACAAATAATGAAATATTAATTTATAACAATGAGCTCTTAAATATTTTTATTTCATTATATAACGTTTACTTTTATTAGACTTTGCCTGAATATTCTGAAGAAGTGCTAAAAATAAGTAATTATCCGTTATCGGCTGCATTGACATGTGCCAAAGTGTGCACAGCGTTTGAAGAAGTGTGGAATGTTATGTGAGATATTCCTTCATGTTTTCCTTTTACATTTTTTTATTTTTGATAATAAATAAATTGTTCATAAATTCAATAATTTTTATGGGATGTTTCAAATGCGGCAAATTTTTCCTCTGCGTTCTTCAGTTGGTTACAGATTTTCATTGGTTAAATGTGGTTTTAGTATGATTTGATCACATGTAAATGGTTTTTATTGGCTTTTATTGTTTTATAAGTCGGAATATTATTAACAAATAATTTCGAATGTTTCATTAACTAATAATTTTTAGTTGTGAATATTACAATAGGGGCTTCATTGGTTACAGTGTTATTTCGGTTTTCATAGCTCAAACTGTTATTTTTGATGATTTAAATATGAAATTTAAAAGTTTTATCATTCACGAGAATAGTCAATTCTATTTTTTTTGGTTTGTCGAATTATCCAAGTTGACGACTTAACAGCAGCTACTGTGTTTGCATGCTACAGTTTTTAAAAATGTTGATAAATGGTTTTTGACCCTAATTGAGTTGGAAACAAAAGTAAAGACAAAAGAACAAAGTCATGCATTTCCTAGTTATTGTTACTTTGGGTTCAATTGTAATGCATATACACTGAGAAAAGAATGTCATTGTTAACGATGAATTGTTTGCTGTAAATTGATATACAATTAATAAAAAGTAAACTCTTTTCACTTAAATAATTGTTTAATTATGAATTGAAATCTGATGATTTCTTTTAAATTTCGTTAAAATGAACATATTATTGTATACCGAAAATGCATATGCAAACACATTGCAAGAAATGGTAAAATTATAATAAGTATGATCTTTTATCCTTTATTATGGAACAAACAACAAACAAGCAAATGCAGGTGGGTACTTGCAGGTGGGTCTTCACCCGGAAGAGAGGGACGCGTGCAGGTTCCTTTGGGGAGATGCGAGAGGAGGGAAGGCTCCAAAGGAGTATCGGTTGACGCGAGTGTGCTTCGGGTTGACTTGTTCGCCGTTCCTCGCTATTCAGACCATCCGGACGCATGCTGAGAGGAGTCAGCATGCGGGTAACACCACAGTCAGATTGATCGTCTCGAACATATATGTCGACGACCTGGTCATCAGTTGCGACAGCATCGAGGAGTCGAAGATTCTGTTCACCAAGGGTGGATTCAATCTGATTGGTTTTGTGAGCAACTGCTCAGGTGTCGTGGGATACGACGAAACACTGCCTTTCGGAAAAGACCTGAAGCTAGCAGGTCGACTTTGGAAGACGCTAGGCGTCTTGTGGGATACAAAGTCAGATCGACTCTCTTTCCAGCAGCCGGAAGTCGACATGGAGGCACAGGACACCAAGAGGATTCTTTTGAGACTGGCTGCAACAGTCTTTGATCCGCTCGGGTATTTGACACCATTTACCGTTCGGGCGAAGATGTTGCTCCTGTTCTTGTGGCAGGAGGGAACTTCGCGGGATGATACGTTGTCGGTTCCAGTCGCAGCTGTCTGGAGAACTTGGAAAGGTGAGCTGATGAATTTGTCACAGTTCCGCATCGATAGGGCTTGCATCCAATGCTCGTTCATGGAATTGGCCCACATGGACCTCCATGGTTTTGCCGATGTGTCTGGTTGCGCGTACGAAACTGTGGTTTACTTGCGTCTGGTGCATGGGAACGGCAAGGTGGACGTCCGGTTCCTAGCTGTGAAGTCTAGGGTGGCACCGATCAAGAAGTTGAGCTTGCCCTGGTTGGAATTGATGGCAGCTCTACTTTGTGGTGGCTTGGTCAATTATTTACGACGAGAAGCAGACTTACCAATCAGGAGCTGCTTCTGCTGGAGCGACAGTTCGGTGGCCCTGTGCTGGATACGAAGCGACGCGCAGCGATGGAAGTCGTTCGTGTCGAATCAGGTGCGAGACATCCAGGAGATCACTTCCCCCGATTGGTGGTATCATTGCCCAACGCAAGATAACCCGGCGGATTTGGTGAGCAGAGGATGCCCTTTTTCCAAGTTGGCAGCTGGAAGCTTGTGGCACTCAATCTCAGGTGGTTCCAGCTGGATGACAGTGCGTGGCCAAATTTGAAAGTCGGCAACGGAAAGACGCCAGAGAAGGCAGAGTTGGAAAGCCGAAAAACGGCTTTCATTATGACCACCTCTGTGAAATTCTACCTTTGGTCGGTCATGGAAATTGCGCGCTACGGAAGCTATGCAAAGCTGATACGAGTCACAGCGTGGTGCTCACGGTTCATGTCCAACGCGAGATTGCCAGTAGAGCTGCCACGGAAGGCACATGGCCTGACCGCGACGGATACACGGGAGGCGGAGAAGATTTGGATCAGGCAAGTCCAAGTGAGCGCGTATGGACCAGGGAGCCATCGCAGGAAGGATCTCCAGCAGTTCAATCCCTGCTTGGACAAGGATGGAATCCTGCGCGTGGGTGGTCGTCTGGCTCTCGCTGAGTTGCCTCAGGAGACCAGGTATCCCATGTTGCTCCCGCATGGTGAATGTAGTGGTGAAACTGTTGATTCAGCATGTGCAGCTTCACTCTGGAATAAACCAAACACTGGCCGCGACAAGAAGAAGATTCTGGATCACCAGGGGACGAAGCGCGGTCAAAGATGTGGCAAGGAAATGTGTGGTCTGTCGACGGGCGACTGCAAGGCCATTCGGACAACAGATGGCTAAGCTGCCACCGGAGAGAACGGAACCAGTCGCGCCCTTCGTGTATGTCGGAGTGGACTTTGCCGGTCCCATTCTGGCGAGGAGTGACGGCAAACCGTTTACGTTAATCAAAACGTACGTGTGCGTTTTCACGTGCATGGTCGTGAGGGCCTGGCCTGGAACTGGTTCCAGACATGACGTTGGACAGCTTTTTGAGAGCGATGCGGCGGTTTATCGCTCGAAGTGGTCGTCCTCGATTGCTGCGATCGGATAACTTCCAGACCTTTTATTTGGCGAGCCGGTTCCTGAAGCTGCTGGTGTAACAGTCGCAACTGGAAGGTGGTGGGTCAGGACCGTCTAGCCAAGGAAGGAATTGAGTGGAAGTTCATCAATGAGCGCGCTCCGTGTTGCGGCGGTTATTGGGAATGCTTGGTCAGGTCGATCAAGGTGGCGCTTAGTAAGGTCCTTGGGCGGTGCCACGCGAAGCCTGACGTGCTTCGCCACGGTACTGTGTGAGATCGAAGCAAGGATAAATGACCGTCCGTTGACGACTGTAAGCGACAGACCAGATGACCAGCTGGCGCTGACGCGTGAAGTTTTGGAACAGCTCCTTGAATGGAAAGGATGACGAAACACAATTGGTAGAAGCACTATGCTTGCCAAAGATTTGTCAGAAACCGAAGCTGGTCCCTAACGTTCATCGTTTGAAACATTTGACGCCATTACAACTGGCTGATGACTTCACTGGAAACTCTGGTGCCTTTGGCGTTCTTATTGGTTTAGATTATTACTACGAATTTGTTGACCATAAGATAAAGCGCGGGAAAAAGGGGGAACCCGTCGCTGTTCATTCGACCTTAGGATGGATCATATGCGGTCCAATGACGAATGAGAAAAGAGAACCTACATCTTTCTCTCACTCCGTCAAGGTACTCTACGCAAAAGTGGACGAACAACTGGATGAAGCAATAAGAAAATCTTGGGAGATTGAAACCATCGGAATGAGGGACGATTCTGACAAAGGTGACGTTGATTCCAGTAGACCAGTACAAAACTTTGAATCTACTTTGCAATTTGATGGAATCAGATACACCGTGAGACTCCCTTGGTTGAAAGATGATGCGCAGCTTCAAATAATTAACATCAAGCGCTACGTAGACTACAACAGATAGAGCGAAGTTTGAAGAATGATCCACGCAAAGCAGCACATTATGAAAGAGGTATGCGAGAATATTTGGAAGAAGATTTCGTGGAAGAGGTGACGGACAGAACAGGTTATCCAGGAAGAATATGGTACTTACCTCATCATGCCGTTATCCGAGAAGATAATATTATCACCAAATGCCGAATTGTATTTGACGGTTCGGCGCAGTACGGAGGTGTTGCCCTTAACCAACATCTGGACGTGGGACTAGCCTTACAGAACGATCTCGTCAAAGTACTGTTACGATTTCAGCGATTTCATGTAGGACTCCAGGCCGACATCTCTAAGATGTTTCTACAAATTACTTGAATGAACAAAATAGAGATGTCTGCCGATTTTTGTGGAGAAGCCGCGATGTTCAAGAAGCACCTCGCATCTATCGCTTTAAAAGGTTGTGTTTTGGACTATCGTGTTCACCATTCTTAGCGATGTGCGTCATTCGACATCATGTAAAGAAATATCAACACCAATTTCCTGAAGCCGTGAGCGAAGTTCTTGAGAATATGTATGTTGATGATCTGTTGTTTTCGGTGGATGAAGAAGAATCAGCTAGCGATATGGTGGCGCAATTGAGGAAAATGATGAAACTCGGCGGATTTCCCTCACAAAGTGGGCTAGTAATCACAATGAAGTTCTAGCGGACGTACCATTTGAAGGCAAGAAACAGTAACAGAAGAAGAAATCAATGTTGAAAGCCCTTGGAATAACATGGAATGCAGAAAGGGATGAACATTCTTATCCGATACCGTCGAACGTAGATCCAAATACGCTTGCCACCAAACGCCAGCTAATCAGCACCACAGCGAAGATGTACGATCCCCTTCGTTACTTGTCCCCGTATCTCATTACAGCAAAAATTCTATTCCAAAGATTATGGCAACAAGGAGTTGATTGGGATGAGAAATTACCAGATAGTGTACATCAAGAGTGGAAAAAATGGAAGACGGAGCTGATGGACATCCCTGAAATCCGAATACGACGTTGTCTCATACCCTTCATGCGTAAAGAAATAAGATGCGTTGAGTTACATGTTTTTGGCGACGCTTCGAAATTAGCATATGGAGCAGCAGTCTACCTGATTGCAATAGATAAGGATGGAAAAAGAACTGTAAATTTGGTGTTAACAAAAGCTAAGGTAGCCCCTCTGAAACAAGTCACTCTGCCGCGACTTGAGCTGATGGCAGCATTTACCGCAGCCAAGCTTATTCCATTCGTCAAAAACAATCTCAGAATCAGAGTGGATGAACTCAACTGTTAGAGTGATAGTGAAATTCACTTTGTGTTGGATAAAGAATTCAACACAAAAGATGAAACCCTTCATACAGAATAGAGTTGCAGTCATACGGCAGTTGACGAGTCCAGTTCTATGGAGACATTGTCCCACTAAGAATAATCCTGCAGATCTCTTAAGCCGTGGATCGACTGTGAAACAATTGGCTTCACAACCACTTTGGTGGCATGGGCCTCCGTGGCTCATGGAAGATAAAGACTGCAATTTTGAAAGCAAAGATTATCCATCGATCAATCTCAAAATCGATGAATACTACCCACCATCTGTAACAGTTTTGGTCAACGTAGAGGAAGATATCAAATTAAATCCAGAAAGATTTGAAGATTTCGAAAAGCTGATACGTGTCACTGCTAATTGCAGACGTTTTCTGGCAAACTGCAGACACCCAGAATCCAATCACTGATTGGGACCTCTGACTTTAGTTGAATTGCAAATTGCAGAGAATTCCTGGATTCGAAAGGCTCAACGAGAATGTTTTGCAAATGAAACCCAACAACTATTGAATGGGAAAAGAATAACATCGAACAGCCAACTGATTCATCTGGATCCGTTTTTAGATGAAAATGGTTTAATGAGAATAAATGGACGACTGCAAAATTCAACCTTGCCGGAAATGACCAAACATCCACTCATATTACCGGACAAACATCCCCTCACGAGAGCGATAATTAGACGATGTCATCTAAGATAACTGCATAGCGGAATCGAAACAACGTTGACAATGTTACGACAACGCTTTTGGATATTACGAGGCAGAAGAAACGTAAAACGAATGATCAAAAAATGCCCTTGCTGTAGACGTATCGGGTCGAAACCATTTGTCTTGAAAATGGCACCACTACCAACAGATCGGATTCAACCAACTCGACCATTTGAAAACACTGGTCTCGATTTAGCTGGCCCTTTGCTCACCCGCAACGGAAAAACGGTAAAAAGAGTTATATCTACATATTTACCTGCATGACCACCCGAGCAGTACACCTGGAAGTTGTATCAGACATGACAGTAGTCAGAGTGATGGAAGCGATCCGTCGATTTATAGCCTGAAGTGGCAAACCTCGAATCCTACAATCTGATAATTTTCGATCCTTCAAGCAGTTGGACCAGGAATTACAACTACTGTTGGATAAGAAAATGACTGATTGCCTAGAAAAGGAACTGTCCGCCCATAGAATACAGTGGAAGTTCATTACAGAAAGAGCGCCATGGATGGGCGGATATTGGGAAGTCTAATTCGATCCATAAAGAATTCCCTGCATAAAGTACTGCAAAAGGCTCTAGTAGACGAGGAAGGACTCAGTGCGATTCTTTGCGACATCGAAGCAAGAATCAACGCACGCACATTGACGAACCTGAGCGAAAATCCGAAAGACCCGGAAGTACTGACACCTTATCATTTTTTGACAGGTACGAACTTCATGGATCTACCCGAAGTAAATCCAGAAGATGAAGAATGGGTTCCGAAAGCACAACTACTTCAGAGCTACGAAAAGTTTGGAGTTATCATCAACGACTGATTGCATTACGGTGGAAGCGATGGAAAGCAGAGTACATTGTGGCATTGAATAAATTTCAAAAGTGGCCTTATAGCAACGAAGCGCCACAAGTGGGAGATATTGTTTTAATTGAGGAATGCAACGTTCCAAGGAACAAATGGAAACTTGGAAAAATCACTGAACTGTACCCTGGAAAAGATGGAATAGCTAGAACAGCAAATATCAGAAGAAATAGAACAGCAAAGTAAAATGAGAATATCGGTTGGCACTACAAAACACCCCAAAGCAAAATTACACCTGATAGAGCCAGCGGTGCCGAACTGATGTACATTCGTCCATTTGGGGGCGGGAGAATGTAAAATCCTACGCTTCATATGATAATTTTAGACACTCGAATCTTATCTGACCTAAATTCCAGCTGCAACAGCTTGTTTACTCTGCGGATATTTTGATTGATTTATCACAACAACTGTTGTTGTTTCTTTTTGTGGCAAAACAAACAATATTATTATTATTATTATTGTTACAATATCAAGCAAAAGAAAACAACAGATAACAAGTTCAGTTGCGTTTCAATTCGTGGTAGAGAATAGTTGCTGTGATCATTTTTTCGTTCGTACTTTGCCTGTGTTTGATTGTATATTTAATAAAATATACTCGAGATTATCATATATGAAAAGCGAGATTTTGTGAAATTCAGATCTAGCCGCGAAAGAATACAGTTAGTTGTAGAACCTAATTGTCTCTAATAAAGTGTAGTACGATTACCCTGCAAGTCTATTACAATTTATATTATTTTATTATGCTGTAACAACCATTGCTCTACGGCGGCGTTGATAATTGCAGGTCCAGCTGAGGCAGACGCCGAACCGCGGCAATAAACCCTCCCTTCCCGCCAGTTCAAAAGATACCGCCAGCGAGAACCGCGGTCGGCTTCTGGCGACCAACCCGCATGACCCGACGAGCCGGTGCTTAACTAGCCGTCGTTCAGCGTGGCGTTCGGTCACCGCCGGTCACTGATGGTCCGTTGGGGCAGCGGATCAAAGCCGCCGCGTAATAAGCCGCTGATTTATAGAAGAGCCGCAAGCCGGGGGATTGTCAGCAGGACAATGGAGGGATCGAATTTCAGTTGACCCACCCCGGTGCCCCCCTGCGGCGGAATACTTCTATATATGGAAGCGGCGGAGACCATGGAGGCAGTTATCGAGCGGACGAGTGTGGAGTGCAGTTGTGGCGACGATACGAGAGCGGATGATGGCGACACGAAGGAGAGAACGCGGGAGCGAAGACGAGTCGGTGAAGAGTAACAGCGGCGGACGAACTGGCGGAGACCTGGAGGCAGATCGAGCGGCCGCGCCCGGCGGGTCGTTACAATGCTATTATATTTCATTATATTTATTCCAAATATTTATATTATTTTATTACAGTATTATACTTTTATTTATTACAAAACAAAAATAATCTGAATCTTAATCAAATAATTCGACATTTTAGCACATTCTTGCTCATCAAAACATAAATACCACTCGTAAAATACGTTATTAGCGAGTAATAGTAAATGCCAGAGAAGATGCCATTGTTCCCAGTTTGGAACATTCTCAAAAAATACTTTCCGTAAATTAACCGTTTACAGGCCGAACTAGTTTCCCGTGTAACAACTGACTTGATATTAATGAACTTAACTCTAAATACATTCACTAAGGCACTGCAAAAGAGTCAGCGTGATTATTTTACGATAAAGTGTTTTTTGAGACGGTTTCCGTATGGTAACGATGGCATGTTCTCTGGCGCGTTTACTATTACACTCTAATAACCTGCTTTACGAGTAATCATTGCGATTCAATGAGCAATAACGTCTTAAAATTTCGATTTATTTTATTAAAATTTTACATTATTTTTAAATATAACAAAATATTTGAAGAAAAAACAATTTCTAATGGACTTAGGCTGCTGGTGAACACAGTTACGTAGAAACGCGATGATACAATGGAAAGCACTAGCTATGCAATCTTTCTCTGCACTCGACACAATGTAGCCGGCAATTTTTCTTACAAACACGACATC
>JYDL01000008.1:562740-581178 GCA_001447455.1 Trichinella nelsoni | reverse complement strand
GCATTCTGATTTTCACGTGCTTCTTTTGCGACTGTGAGTATCGCTGCACTGAGCCGATTGGGTGATGTGTTAAGTGATTAGAAGCCAGAGTGACAACGGCGTTGTCGTTCCATCTACAAACATAGACGGTGCTGTTGCATACGTGATCAAAAAAAGCCTCTGTGCTTCTTTTTCACCTCGTCAACCGGCATTATCAGTATCTTTCTTGTCCTCGAGTTTCTTATTGTTCCAGTTGCTCGTATCATTTTACCCGAAAGTTTCTCCAGAATATTGTATGAGGCAAAGAAGTTGTTAAAGTACAGCTCATGTTTTCAGGTATTTTCAAAACTGAAATCATTTCTTCAATGACTTTCATTCCCAAAGGCTCACTTTTTTCCTCTCATTTCTCCCAGCATAAATTTTCAGCGCGTATGGGTAACCGTTTGTCGATGACATTGTCCATATCTTGTAGCCGAATCTTATTGGCTTACCACGTATGAACATTTTGCAACTGTGGTGACCGAAGTAAGGTACCATTCCTTCGTCGATGTACAGCTGCTCATGGAAAATACCGAACTGCCTATGCTTATGCAACTGTCCAGTAAAAGGGAAGGAAAAACAACACATGTGACTGTTTTTCTGCTTTTCCCAGATTCCGTTGAACGGGCAAAAGGTCATTTTTGTCGAAGTTTTCACGTTATATTCAATGTGGCATAAATTCTATTATTAGGTATGAGAAGATGCCATCGTTACCATATGGTAACACATGACTTTAGCACAACTGTCTTCGACGTATAATCACTAACGACTGTTTATTTTGTGATGAATAGAAAGGGACCCTTCTGCCTAATAAAAAGGCAGCTGTGTAATGCCTCAAGTGACCTGACTACGTAATGTGGAAAAACTGGGCTCTTTCACGCATCAAAATCACCCATCGTCCATACAGCTGCTTCATCTTCTCCATACATTCATCATTGGTGAAGTCACAAAGTGTCGTTGTAATTCGTCGTAATTCTTCAAAATCTTCAGGTGCTAACAATGCTAAGAGGCAACTTCGCGTAAAATTCAGATCGCACATGAAGTTCATCTCAAGATAACTACGAAACAATAATATCTACGAGCCCGGAGATCCTTCTTTGGCGTCAAAATGACGATGTGCCCCGAAAAGCCATTTGGCAGTTCCTATCCGTTGAGCCGACTCTGTGTTCTGATGCACTGTAGTTTTGTTCTTCCATCTCTGCCATCGCGTCAACATTGCTTTCGACGCTTCTCCATGCGCTTTCGTTTCACCAGCCCACGAAAACGCCGTCAGACAATGTGAATGAAAACTCAAACACCGGCAGAATTCTTCGTTCGCAACAATTAATCCGTTTCTGCTGACAGCTGGCCTTCAGAGACCTTCAAGTGGAACGCTTTACGTACTCGTAAGCTCGTAAGTCATTTTGGACGCAAGATTTTGGATAATTGTAGCTTATTTCGAAATTTGCTTTTAATTCCAATCATTGCTGAAAATTCAATTTCGAACATGTACGAAGCAACATTTTTAATGCTGCGGTGGAAACAGTTACATGTGTTTCAAACCAATAGCCAAAACTGTGTTAATATTTTATGATCAAAACTGATTTTAAACGAAGAATCTTCAGACAAATCGATTAATTCTCCATCTGCATTTGCGGATATACCGGTACCGACAACATCTGCGTGCTGTGAGAAACCGGACAAAAATAGTGATTCTCAGGTCATCAATACTGAATCAAAGTTTAATTGTTCACCGAACAATTTTCGATGAGTAAAACTCTCCTAAAGAACATATAGACAACTCCCGTACTTTAATACTTTACGCGCCCCACACAGAATCCGCTGATGACCCACCAGTGGATCGCGACCCACACTTTGAAAATCACTGGCATAGATAATATCTTACAAAACAACCATTACCCAGTGCAACTTGAAACCAATGTTTTTGTGAATTCTGAATAATGAAACGAATAATTAACTGGTTAAAGAATCAGCCTCGATGTCATATCTCTGTATATAAACATGAGTCAAAATACATTTTTCAACACCCGACTTTGCGGTCTTCTTTGACTGTTTATTTATCCGAAGCATTTCACACAACATAGCACACCTTCAGTTACACGCAAATGCACAAATACAAACAAGCAATACGTGACAAAATAGGCAACAGAACCGTCGCTTGATCCGTATCAGGAAGGATATCAGCGGCAGCATTTCCTTTGACACCACCAATAAAGTAATGCAGTCATGTGACGTTGTTAAACATGGCGGCAGCGTCCTTTCTGAGGCAATCAAAGTGGTCACCTCTGCCTGCCTGAACTATTTAAATATGAGACATTCATTCGAAACTGACTCATATCCGAGAACGCTCTAGCTACTACTCTTACTGTTATCTCTCTGTGAACATCAACCTGTTACTTCTGAAATAAACTGGCCAATGCTGCCTTGTTGATACCTTGTTTGAATTGCAATATTATTGGAAAAATCAATACAGTCCACTTACAAAATAAGATTTTCAAGTTCAACATCAATATTTTTCGACAATTATAGTATATCTTTTTAAATACATTTTTTAATTTTTTGTTTTCCTATATTAAATAAAATAGGAATGAATTAATTAATTTTTATATAGATAAATAAATATGTATCTATGTATGTAAATTAAACCTGTGTTTTAGTTCAATGTACGTATTTGATTTCATACTGTATTTTTTAATTGCTGTTGAAAATGCTAGTGGATAATTGTATTTTCTATAAAGTTGTTTATTTATAGGTTTTTGAAATTTATTTTTTGAGGCTTCGTCTGCCTGTTAATTCAACATGTCGGAATTGGCAAGTTATTTATTTAGTTTTTATCTAATGGTTTTTGCCATCATTTATACTGAATTTTCCGTCGTTTTTTAATAAAGGAAATGTTTACAAAGTACTTCTCGAAATGTAACTCTGTGTTTTATTCTGCAGTTATTTATGTTGTCCGTATTCTGTATTTTCTATTAGTTTAGTTTAGTTTGTCATTGACATTTAGTTGAACTGTTGATTTTGCAGTTTATTCGCTTTGATTGTGAAGCTAGTCAAATTATTTATGGCTGAAATAAACTGCAATTTTTTCAAGTTTAATTTGCTTTATTTCATTTTATTTTAGCTTCATTCTTTTGAGATGGAAATGACTTGCTCCGGGTGTGCTGAGCAAGTTAAGCGTGTTTTAAACCGTCTTGATGATTCAGGTTGGCAGTTTTATAACAGTTATGCGAACGGAAATATTTTATATTTCGATTTAGGGAAAATTAAGAATATTTTCTTTGAAATGAATCAGAACAAAGTGACAGTTCACTCCAGTTTATCTAAAGATGTTCTCCTTACTGCATTGCAAAAGACCGGCAAAAAGTGTGTTTATTTAGGCAGTGAGCCATTGACAAATGCTTCTTGCGTTGAATGATATTTCTACATTTGTTAGCATTTTTATTGATGAATTTTTTCTTGAAATTGATGTTACTGTGAATAGCTGTTGTCTGTGTTTTTAAATGAGTGATGCAAAATCAGCGTTTTATAGTCAATAGATAAGTGACATTTACAAATTTAAATAAATCATACAGTTCATTGCTGAAATGATTTGATTGGCCGTTGAATTTATGCTTATTACTCTGCTTATTAGGCATACTTTACAGTTTTATCATGTTAATTGTTTTACATGATGAACCAACCGTTGAGTGAAACCTCAGTATGAATGCCTGATTATTAGCAAACCATTGCACCTCGAGTTAGATTATCTAATGCGGTAAATTTGATAAATTCGTTATAGATGTAAATAATGAATATTATTGGGCCTCACATTTAGGATGAATCTTCTTATATTATAGCTGTTAAATGTCTTTCAATCGTATCTAGAAAAGCAAATTATAGAAACAAAACATATTTAAAACCATTCTCCATTCATTCAGAATTCTCACCAAAAAAGTCACTGTTTTCTATAAGATTAAATAAATGTTATCATATATTTCAGAGCTGTTTTGAAATCAAAAATAATAACTGCTCTATCTGCCACTATGTTTATTATAACATCAGAAATGCCATTGCTGATAACATTGTTTTGAGCTGTAAAGAAAATATGGCTTTTGTTCCGCAATATCAGTATCATGTGCTGAAGGCAACAATTACATAGCTTATCATCGTTGGTTAATTGCGTCATACACCCAGACAAATCATTTGCTGCATATTCAGTGACTAGCTGAGAATTCAAAAAAACCGTTGACAAATGCATTTAAAAAAAATTTCATTTATCTGTATGTGTTGATTGATGGTTGACGTTCTAGAATTGTGTTAGTTTAAAATTTTCACAAATAGCTCTCTGGAATTTATCAACGAAGATAGTATGGGCAGAAATCTACGGGTAGAACGTTAGACGGCTATTCTCATAAGAAAATGTTGAATATTTGTTTATCATTTTCTGTTTTTTACTGACTCAAAGAGGTCTGTAAAGCTGTAATTTATGCTCGCCTCGATGTAGTAAATGTTACAACAACAACTTTGACGAGAACATCTAAAAATTGAAAAACGATCAGAATGCTTTAGAAGAAAAATAGGAGAAAAGCATACGGTGCGCCAGTAGTTTAACATACCCAAGCCTTAATGTTAATACAGTGGAAGTCCGATTATCCGAACTCTCGGTTTTTGGAGGTCCTTCGGATAATCAGACGTTTTCAATTTTTCAAGATGTATGCACGTAATTGAAGCCTTTACAGCTGCTATTCTCAATTAGACGCGGAACAGTAGACATTAGGTTTATTGTGCGACGTTATTGGCCCTTTACTCGCTTAAATTGCATGAATATTTACTAACACGGTCGATCATATTATTCAGCATTACACTGAGAAAGCACCAAATTTATTTTGTGCCAAATGCGTCATCTCACTAACATCAGTTGAGTAGCGCTGAATTCTTTCTGCTGCTGCATCCAGTTGAAGAGGACAGTGGCGCAAGAATAGGCTTCAGAATGGCTCGTCCCTTCATCAGACATATGAGACAAATCGATGTCTTCATCTTTTTTCACTGCTTCCAGTATTTCATCATCACTTAATGTTTCAAACCACGGGGTATCATCACTCTCACTTTCACTGTCAGCAGACAACTTTTCACCGTGAATTTTAAGCTTCCGTATGGAATGTTCTTACTCGGTCCCACTGTTCACTTATTGGTCTTTGACCACGCTATTTTATTGGACCGTCAAATCTTTGTCGTATTGGTTTTCATTTTATTGGGCCGTCAAGTCTTTGTCGTATTGGTTTTCCTTGTCTAATTGCTCATTGATTCAAATCTTTCCCTTGTTATTAGCTGTAATATTTTTTCATTTCATTGGTTCAAATATTCCATTTTGGATTACGTAACTTTAATAGTAGTGACGTAACATAAAAAATGGAAATATTATTCCAAATTTTTATTGTCTGTTTGAAGTTTCGCCATTCATTGAAATTTTGTTTATTTAAATATATTATTTGTGGTGAAGTTTATAGTTTTTTATGATCAGCATTCCCGAAAATAATTTTTATCATTATTCTATATTTTATTGTACCAAAGTGACGTTATATCAAATGCGATAGTAATAATTCAGAAAAAACAATACAAAAAATAAGTTAAATGGTGATTTTTATTTTTCACTAGCCAACAGCACTTACAACAACAATAATAACAACATATCAGTGAACGACATTAACAAAGTGGTATCAGGGCGATTTCAAAATTACAAATTATTGTTTGTGGATAAAGATTGACGCTAAGGACAACCGCTTTGTTTATTGAAGCCTGAAAAATAAACTCTTATTTGCCAATATCTTTAACCGTACATAGCAACAGACTACTGGCACCGGCTTACTCGCGAACAATGGCATGGATGGTAAAATGCTATTCATATCATAGAGGTACAACCTTGAATGTATCATCCGTACCCCCAAGTTTTTACGGTTGACATCAGTCTATATAGGCTAGGTGCTCATCTACCCGGCAGGTTTCAACGTGATCTTTTCAATCGATTCCAGCCGGAACTTCTAAATCTGTCCAAACTGCACCCCCGCAGCCTTCTTTATCCTATACCAAAATAAAGTAATTGTTAATAACTAGGAACACATTCTATACATTCAGCGCATGCTTTTGAACACCTAAAATATTTCTATTTGCCGGCACGTTTTAATTTATATATCCTGCCTACCATGCCACCGAATTGAACTAAATCCCGCAACGATTTGCTACAAGATGTAACTCAGGGTACTGAGCCATAACAAGGAACAGAATAAAAAATGAGGGTTGGTTTTACTCGGTCCCACTTTTCTCTCATTGGTCTTTGCCCACGTGATTTTATTGGACCGTCAAATCTTTGTCGTATTGGTTTTCCTTGTCTAATTGCTCATTGATTCAAATTCTTCAGTTGTATTTAAGATTTGACGGTCCAATAAAATAGCGTGGGCAAAGACCAATGAGAGAAAAGCGGGACCGAGTAGTACCAAACCCCGTGTGGTACTTATGCCTTTTGTTGATACTGACAGAATAAAATTAATCACACACGAATGCTCATGCAATGCAATCATCAAATGGCGCACGAATGCTAACATCAAAGACCATGAAGTCCACTGCAGACTGAATTTGAAGCAGCTTTAACTGCTATTCTGCTTCGTGCTGTCCATCGCTTCCTTTCTGCATTTTATCTGAATTCATCAGATAAATTACGTTTCAGCTAGCAATTAAATGAGATTAATGCATTAGATGCTTTCCGTTTGTCAGAAAATATTCTGATGATTAGCTAAAGGCGATTGTAATACAATGGAAAAATCAACAAGTGATGAATTGTCCACAGTTGCAGTTGTCAGCTAAAACTAGGCATGGCAACTGCTAATTTGTTAGCATTTAAATACTTTTCTAATTTCACGCTGACTGTTCTCTGAAAATCTTTCCTGATAGCAATCAAAGAATATTACTTTAAAATTCAGTAAGTTTTTACCTCTTTTGTCAGTGTTATTGTTTTCCGTCGCATATTTTATTTAAATAAAATATCTGCAACAATATTTACAAATCAAAAAACAAATTTATTGGTGTAAATTGTAAACTTTCTATTTCAACATCTGAACAAAACCGACTAGTGCGTTGGTGAACACTTAAATTGCCATCTGTTTTAATTTGCATTTGCAACCTTTCAATGTATATTTCAATGATAACGAAATATTAAAATTTTTCGCATCAAAAGCAGCGTCAATGATGTAGCTGATCTGTTTGATGTTGCATTTCAAATTACATTTGAACTTGGTTATAATTGAGCATGGAATTTAGCAAGAATTTCCATGCACTTATTCATTATTTTATCGTTTAATTAACTACAGGGAATTTTTTTCCNTATTGTTATAGCGCTATTTTCACACACTGAAACCCAACATGACTGTTTTGCTTGCCTGCAGGTAATAAATGCACAGGGTGGTTTTACTCGGTCCCATTTTTCTCTTATTGGTCTTTGCCCACGCTATTTTTTTGGACCGTCAAATCTTTGTCATATTGGTTTTCATTTTATTGGGCCGTGAAGTCTTTGTCGTATTGGTTTTCCTTGTCTAATTGCTCATTGATTCAAACTCTTCAGTTGTGATTAGCTCTAATATTTTTTAATTTCATTGGTTCAAATATTCCATTTTGCATTACGTGACTTTAATAATAGTGACGTAACATAAAAAATGGAAATATTTATTATTCCAAAATTTTATTGTTTGTTTGAAGTTTTGTCATTCATTGCAATTTTGTTTATTTAAATATATTATTTGTGGTGAAGTTTATAATTTTTCATGATCAGAATTCCTGAAAATAATTTTTATCATTATTCTATATTTTATTGCATACAAGTGACGTTATATCAAATGCGATGGCAATAAGTCAGAAAAAAACAATACAAAAAATAAGTTAAATAGTGATTTTCATTTTTCACTAGCTAACAGTAGCAACAAGAACAGTAAGGAACAGCCAACAACGGTCTAGTAGAGATTTTTCTCCTGATATATAAATCTGCTCTGACTGTGAATAAATTTGTTGCCTGTTGAAATTTATCAAGATTGGATGTTAACTAAAGGGTGTAATGTCAGAATACTGAATAATCTGTTTGAAAAATTTGGAATGTTATAGCAACACTTTTAATTTCCGGGTTACAAATGGCACTAATGCTAACGTTACGCGTTAGCTCGCAATTTCACTTAATTTTACGCTTGATTTCTCGCATATGCCTTTGTCAAACATTGTTCGCGTTTCTCGTCACATCGCATTTGTTGGTAAAGGCGATTTTAATACAAAGGGAAAATGCACAATTGACAAATTGTTCACAGTTGCAGCTTCCCAGCTAAACCAAGGAGTGACAACTACTAAATTGTTAGCATCTGATGAATTTCTTGATTTTACTGGGAGTGTTCTATTTGAATCTTTCTTATTTGCAATCCAAGAATTTTACTTTAATATTTACAAAGTTTCTTTTGTTACAAAACATCCATATATGTATTTTTATATATGTCGATGAGGTTTGCTGTTTGTATGAAAAATCCTGTTTGACGTTCATATATTTCATATAAAATACAGTCGAACTTGGTTAAGTGCACATTGAATAAGTGCATAAGATTTTGGCGGAAAAAAATTCCCTGTAGTTAATTAAACGATAAAATAATGAATAAGTGCATGGAAATTCTTGCTAAATTCCATGCTCAATTATAACCAAGTTCAAATGTAATTTGAAATGCAACATCAAACAGATCAGCTACATCATAGACGCTGCTTTTGATGCGAAAAATTTTAATATTTCGTTATCATTGAAATATACATTGAAAGGTTGCAAATGCAAATTAAAACAGATGGCAATTTAAGTGTTCACCAACGCACTAGTCGGTTTTGTTCAGATGTTGAAATAGAAAGTTTACAATTTACACCAATAAATTTGTTTTTTGATTTGTAAATATTGTTGCAGATATTTTATTTAAATAAAATATGCGACGGAAAACAATAACACTGACAAAAGAGGTAAAAACTTACTGAATTTTAAAGTAATATTCTTTGATTGCTATGAGGAAAGATTTTCAGAGAACAGTCAGCGTGAAATTAGAAAAGTATTTAATTGCTAACAAATTAGCAGTTGCCATGCCTAGTTTTAGCTGACAACTGCAACTGTGGACAATTCATCACTTGTTGATTTTTCCATTGTATTACAATCGCCTTTAGCTAATCATCAGAATATTTTCTGACAAACGGAAAGCATCTAATGCATTAATCTCATTTAATTGCTAGCTGAAACGTAATTTATCTGATGAATTCAGATAAAATGCAGAAAGGAAGCGATGGACAGCACGAAGCAGAATAGCAGTTAAAGCTGCTTCAAATTCAGTCTGCAGTGGACTTCATGGTCTTTGATGTTAGCATTCGTGCGCCATTTGTGTGTGATTAATTTTATTCTGTCAGTATCAACAAAAGGCATAAGTGCCACACGGAATATAAGATGTTGATCTTCGATTGTAGATAAAATATGAAATGAAAACTAAATATTGTTGCAAAATGGGTATTTGAAATGGAATTCAAAACTGTCCAGTTTATTTTCATTTTTGGTGTTGCGCTTTTGTTCATTGCTTTGCGTTCCAGAGTTATTCGAATCATTTTCTATTCTGTTCCTTGTTATGGCTCAGTAGCCTGACTTACATCTTGTAGCAAATCGTTGAATATTGTTTACGAGTTTTCAAATATTTTTATTTTTTTCCAAAGCTTTTTCAATCTCATGAATTCCACAAAAGAAATAACACTTTTACGTACAAATTTCAGTGCTACAGTGTATGCTGTTGCGTAGTGCAACACAAATTTATTACAAGAACAACGATAATTTTCAACTGATTTAACCGTAATATGTGAAACAGTAAATTTTGGTATACAAAACAAACTACTAAATGAAAACAAACAAGTTATAAATAGATTACAACTGAAAGTAAAAAGTAACGTTGTACTATGATGCTATATATATATATATATATATATATATATATATATATATATGTATATTTTTTTTTATCAATAAACTTAGTTGGGCTAAAATGAAGATAGAATGATTATTTATGGAAAATGCAATAAATAAAGAAAAATAAATCAACAAATACAACTGTTCTGAAGTTCAATAAAAACTAAGAGGTGGCGGAATTTTCCTCAAGATGCAGAAGCGTGTATTTGAGCAGTAATAACCAGTTCGTTGCTCTTGTTGAACTTGTTCAACGATTTCTCAGATACAACCTCAGCAATTTCAGAATTGCCGCCGATTGCACTTGAGGCAGCCGTTTCGGCTTCTGATTCAGCTACCGCTTCGTCTTTCTGCGAACGTCTGAAACTGCCAAATCCAGGAGATCCCATCTCCACAGTTGTCGCCTGTTCTGAATCGTCACAGTTGGCCGTCATTGTTGAATATCCAGGATCGGAAGATTCAGTTCGAGGACCAGGACGCCATCTGGATCTGGGCCTCGGCATGGAAATCAAATTCTGCCGTTCAAAAGAAGCCAACAGAAGTCCGCTGTTACCTTGCGTGGTTCCAGCACCGTTGGCGTGTTGTGCATTGGACGAACCGTCGTCAAAGTGGAAGTCCTCTTCGAGATCAACATTCAAGCGTGTCGCTGAACTATCATTGAGTCGATAGCATCGATTTTCCATTATACGATTCACCTGCTGTCGGTACCAGTAGACGCCGGCAACCAACAAAATGAACACCGCCATTATACCTCCGGCTACTGGACCCACTGGCGTTGACGCGGCAAATTTACTATTCACAAATTCTGAAATATTAATTTCAGAAATATTGTTTGAACTTAATCAATGTTATCTTCATTTTACCTTCATCAACGTTGCCCAACGGAGACAAGCCCAGAAAACCTGAAAAGCAAACGTGCACCGACGCACAATACGGAGTTGGAAGCTGGTTAACTCGATCCAAATCGTAATAGCACCATTCGCAACCAACCACACCCGCGCAAGAACTGAACAATTCAAAAACTGTCATTCAAACTACACCTCACAACTCAAACTTTCAACCAAATGTTGCCTCTCAAATTCTTTTTTTTTAAATGTTTTATACTCACGCCTGCGTTTTAAAATCAGCACAGTTTATCTCTTTGCACTGCAGTAATGGAGTATTGACGTCAAAGAACTGCATATCAGGTGAAGCTAATACTGTATCTTGGACAGCAGCAGGACAAATAGGCAATCTGAAATAAGCACTCAATTCAAAATGCAAACTAATGAATGAATAAATATTTATATTTATAAATTTACTTATCGAATTTTCAACTTTACAAAATGAAATGAAATTGAATAATAATGATTAATTACTTTTTTACAGAAAAAAAAAATAATTTCGAGAAATATATTAATTTCCAGTCATTTCTTGGGTCGAACACTTACTCGGTCGGTTTCCCATCAATTTTTGGACACTGTAAGGAATCGATTGGACATTCACAAGGGCATTCACATTCTGTAGCTTCGGAACGGTAGCAGTTCAAACAACGACGATCAGTAACTGAACAAGGGCAAAACGCCGACTGCTTGTGACAAGAGCGATTCACGATTGCCAAAAATACATTTGTTTGGGGAACGACAGCAATTTGATATTTCAAACAACCGTCACTATTTTTCATTACATCTAAAAGCAAACAACCGTATCAACTATTCGAACATTTGAAAATAAAATTCCTACCTTCAAAACTGGTGTTGAAAATGTACATGCGTTGTACTGTACGATCGCTGAAACGCAGGCAGACCACTTTGCGCACAAATTCAGAATTTTGCAAAATTTCACTGGCAATGAATGGTTCCTAAAAATGAGAAACAAAATATTTTCTCTCTTTACAGAAATAAAAAATAATATTTTTTAACAGTATAAAAAGAAGAAGACCAACCCTGTGCGTGATGTGAAGACCTTCCTGACGTCGGATGACGTCGCCGAAAGGATGTACATTATTGTGAGCAACAATGTATCCACGATCGTCGAACAGAAAACAGTTGATACCAATTTCTCGACAAACGGTCAAATGATTGTACAACATTTTGAACAAAAATGTCAACGATACATCAAGACCCAGCACCGCAACCACTGGATCACCAATATGATGCATCGCTGCAGCTTTGCCTTCATACACAGTATGACTGAGCGAAACTATGTGCCCAAATCCTGACGGATCCACCACTGGTCCGGTGATCACCACCTTACTAGGATGTCGTACTGCTCGTTGAAACCTGAAAATATCATCCCAATCCATTAGTACTCATTTTATTATTTTGCATTTTTAAAATTAAAAGCGAATTATAACCATTCGCGTTGTACTGGATCAAAATGCTGATTCATCAATACTGCCGGATATGATAAAAACACTCCGCTAGGGGTGGCCAAATATCTACGCAACACAGAATAAGGATACTGGCCTTCCTTCGCCAGACGTTGCCACTCTGATGCCATTTCTCTCAGTGCACATATTTCTCGACGAATGTTCAACTAAACAATACAAAATTGCACCAACTACAGAAAGTATTTAAACTGTAAAACTAGACTAAATAGAACAACAAAAGTACAGTTTACTTCAAATATGAAGCCAATTACGTCAACAAAAATAATAATTTAAAATCAAAACAAACAAAAAATTTTGCTAACCTGCAAACCTGGATTTGTTATGAGCCGAGTGACATCACTGACAAAAGCCCAAAAACCCTGAGCAGTGCGTTTCGACTCGGTTACCAAAAATCGTTTCATTGGTTCCTTGAAACTTCGAGGTGCCAAATACAAACCAACTCGATCTACATAACACAAAACAGTTATTCAATCATCATTCAAGCAGTGAAATTAGCAATTATAACAACAACAACAACAACAACAACAACAAAACCGCGTTCTACCTGTCGATGCGAGCATTTTACCGTGCAAGCAAAGATCAAAATCTTTGCTCAGGTGTAGATCAAGGCGATGATAAGCAAGACTACGAGTCAGCACATCTGAAAAAATAGCAATTAAAGCAGCATTAAAAAGATAAACTTTTTCCTAAACAAGTTATACCTGAAAATTCTGGACGATTAGACCGTTCTACGGAAACCCTTTCTTTCGAAGATATCACCAATATATAGGGAGTGCCTTGAACCTAAAAAATTCAATAATGATTCTCTACTCTTTCACTTTTTATATCAGCTAACACCAATTACTGTTAGATCCTCTAGATCCCCCTCCCCATTCGTTTCAGGATAATATAATTTTCATGAAACTAATCCAGTGGCACCCTTTTCACTGTCTGTCAGAACGTCATTCCCCCTTTTCAGACTGTTCGACTGCAAATAATGCAAATATAATATTGAAAATATATTTATTATTTATTATACTGGTACATGCACATTTACTTTAATTATTTCTACAATGGAGTTTTCCATTTCAATAGACAAAAACGTTCAGTTCAGTTCATAAAATAAATGCCAGGGTACTACAATTCATTCTCCACTCTGAGTCTACAAATCTGAAGACGAAAATCTCCCCAGTTGAAAACCCCTGAACTAATAATTTATTATTTATCTTAGAGTAAAATTAGCAACAGGGAAAAAAAATAATTCGACAATACCATAAAAATATCGAACTTTTATTCTCTCTAGAATATACTTATTTGTTTGTAACCATTGAATAAGTAATCAATAAAATCGCAAAATAGCATAATTGAAAAATTAAAATAAGATATATATATATATATATATATATACAGATGTCGCTTTATTAATTTTCAGATATATTAACTTCTCCTATTTAAACAATAATGAACAAATCGACTTTTATGAAGCTAAACAAACAAAACCCGCCTTATCATTTTATAAAATTTGAAGAAAATATATAAAATAAATTACCGCCTTCCAATAATAAATAATGTCAGTTTCTGTACGATTTCCATCCGCTGTCTTAGCTAACTGCAAAATTTGGCCATGATTGCGCGTTTTGAAGCTTTGTTTCCATTCTGAAAATGGAAAATGTTTCTCCACCATCGATATATGCATAGAAACGGCACGAATAGTAGGCAATGAGAGAAAATGAGGATGCGCCACAACGAGCCTTGATAAAAGAAAAGCCATTACATAACAAAGAAGAAATCATTATTATACAGTACAACGTATTCGACATTTTTTTACCCATCTAAGCTAAACAAAAAAGCATAGGAAGTTGTGTCGCCGCTGGAGTAAAACACGATAGGCGCCACCAATTCGGCCAAATCTGCCTCCACGCCAACAAATCCAACAAAACTGTCATCCACGTAAATTTGTTTGCTAACCAAAAGTACTGCTGAAAATATTGACAAAACAAAAAGTTTATAGTTTAATAAATAAATAAAAATTTTCACAACATCTAATGCACCTCTGCTAGACAAATAACCACTGCCGACAGTTCTGAATTTGATTTCGTCAGCCTTAGACATTTCACTTCCACCAAATATGGCCATCAGACTTTTCAATGGAAGGCACTCTTTGTTGGTCATATTGACCCAAATAACCTAATTTTAATAGGACAAATGCAAGAGTAAAAAAGAAATTAAAAAAGATAAAAAAAACAACATTCTAAATACTCACTTTTCCATGTTCAAATACTGCATCAGAATAATTGAAAGGATTTTTCGAAATTGACGATTCCGAATCGATCGTGTGAAAACTGAAAAGTTTCACACGCGTATCAAAATATCTGTTTCTACTTTTCTGAAGCATGTCATGATTTTTCAACAATTCAGGCTCCAAACCAGCAGATATGAAAACAATCATCGGCTGTCCTAAAAGCATTATGATAACAAGCTTACAAATGTTCACAAAAAACAAAATTCAAAAAAAAATATATATATATATTCATCATACGACGAAGTTTGTCAAATTTTCGACCAGCAATAACCTTGTACGCGACCTTCAACGCCATACTGTGATCTGCTACGCCTTAATGTATTTGATTTAAAAAAAACAAAATTTTAAAATATCTGACAGTAATAATGATAACTTACCACAAGAGGGTAGCAATTCTTCGACGAAGCGCTCAGCGTCGGCCTTCACCTCTGCCGTCACTGCAGCTGTTACATTTGGACAATGAACAGCGGACGAGATGCTCACTTTATCGCTCACTCCAAGCAACAAAAGCTAAACCGGCAACCAAATGTGAACAAATAAATGAACATTCGAAGAATCAATTTACGCAAGCCCATTTTACAAAAAACTACTACAGTGTTAAAACATTGACAAACAAAAAAATATTACTTTCAATAAAAATTACACTTCGCCGTTATGAATAATTATATATTTTTATATCAAAAAAAAAAAAATTTTTTTTCATCAGTCAAACTGATAAGTCACTGTGCACGAACATAAAAATTAAATATTCAAAACAGACAAATCATCACTGAATCTTCTCTTCAATTTCAAATAAATTAAACAAAATTCTATTGAAAACGACATTTCAAGCAATACCTGCTGGCAAATTTACTTGCAAATTACATTACACCGATAAGCTAGAAAAAAATTAAAAATAATAAAATTACTTGATACATTTTATAAATATGCAATATCTTTCAATTTTGAAAAGGATAAAGTTCTACATGTTCAATTTAGACAAATTCAATAAATGTATGCATAAACAATTGATCCAAATAATAACATCAAAGAAAAAATGCGATGCACAAGTGAATACTGTAACTCAATATAAAAAATATGCGGAAAAACTAAAATGCAATATTGCACAAAAATGCACATTTTTAAAAGCATTTTAAAATTCTTCAATTCAAGAAAAAATAATAATTCGAAACTTTAAAAAATAAACATATAAATACGATATCATGCAAAACAGAGTTGAAAGTGAAGTTTTGAATTAATCGGAGAAAATATTACATGTTTAAATATTTAAAGTTAAATTTTGAAAGTTACAGAAAGAAATATTTATGTTACTTCGTCGCCTTCGCCAAGAAGGTTAATCAAAGTCTGCGCTACGCATTTCGCGATCAACAGCTGCTGTTCGGACAAGTTTCGACTGTGATCAATTAAAATGACCACCTGTTTCGGATAGCCAAAAATTGAGGACGCAAATATTTCCCTGAAATAAACGAAAGTAAAAAATTCATACTAATTCAGAATAAATATTTTCTTTATAAAATGTAAAATAAAAAAAAATCAAAATCAAACTGACCGTCGATGTTTTCTTGCCAACATTTCACAGCTAGTGTAATTGCGTTCGTCAATACGATTGGATGGAAATTCTGTTCGCAAGCCATCCGAAGAGATAAAATACTGCCAGAGGATCGTGACATTTCCACGTGTGTTGTGAATAAACGCTAAATAAATATTGTGTGAAAAACATAAACAAAAAAAGAAATCCAAATTTATAAATCTATATTAGAAATATCCACTTTCTGACAAATTTTGTCCAGGGTAAAAGGAAAATGCTGACAATCCACGTGGCACCACATCACAGCTGATTGACGTGTTCACAAAGGCTCCGTGCTCTGGGGAATGACTGAAATAAATAGACGGCTAAATTGTCACGGACGATGAAAATTTTGAAATTCAAGTTTCAGCAAACTTCAACAACTGAGGATCAATTGAACAGCATTCACGATACTGCCTGAAGGCGTGCATGTCGTAAGGGGATTTGGAAAACACAGACAACACTTGCGTCTTCAATAAATTTACTGCTGTCACACATTCACTAATCAGTTGAGCAAGAGTATCAGCTAGCTAGAATCAAAAAACAAAAAACAAATAAGTATGATACTAATGCTTTTTTAAAAAAAATAAAAGCTTCATACCGTAGATGCATCTTCGAACATATTATTATTTTCCGTCTGATAAACCATAGCATCAAATTTAGACTAGAACAGAACAGAGATCCATTTAAAATGAAAAAAAAAATTTTTTTAATGATCACCTGCAAAAAATATGCACCCATTTCTTCATTGGCAAAATTACGTAACAATTTGGATACTCTGTCGGCGCTGATAAAAATCGGCAACGCCCCCAAGTCTTGCCTGATTTTCGATGGGGCACTTCGAAACAATGGAGGTGCGGCAGCTATTTTCGGTAAAACACGAGATACTGTTGCGCTGGCCGTCGAATTCGACCACGTTTGCGTTGTCGTGGTGTCATTTGGCCAATGCACATCGGCACTGCTGATTTCACCGGCAACAATTGATTGTAACAGCGCCCAAGAAACCACTAAAAAGTCCGTAACCATAATGAACAACACATTGCCAACAAAGAGAACCAATTAAAACAATATCGCTGAGGCCAAACGACAATCCACCGTCCACTTCAGGCAAAATAAAAAGATTACGGTACAACTTAACAATAAGTTAACTTGATTGTTCTTTTAAGTATACTGTACTACTTTCAACAAATATTCGAAATAATTTCAAAATATTTAGGCATTTTGTTTCATAAAGAAATGAATAAAATTAAATGCAACTCACTTTTTACTTATTTTTTTTATTTTTACATTCTGGAGCACCAATAAAATAGCTCGTGAGAAACGATAAAAAAATTAATTAATCAATATATTATAGAAATGTGATACAGCTAGAAATAGAAATGTTATAGCAAATATTCTTGTCAAAAAAATTCATTTTTAATTTATGCAGTTTTATACAGATATCTGCTTGTACATTATTTATTATAAGGCCGTCTATTTTTATGATTTTCAAATTTAATTCAAATTCCAGTGCTGATTAGAATAGATTAGACAATTAGAATGAAATTTCTCTTGCTTTCTGATGAGTTTCATTTTTTCTGCATAAATTTTTCAACTAAAACTGTTTTGAAAAAACTTGCAAACAACTAATGCTTTTAACCTTAAATGTGTAAGCTCGGTGTATTTGCCATAAAAAGAACATAAATCGATGCTCGCATTTAATTTATTCACAAATGGCGCCAATTTTAAAATCAAGAAATGCCATGTCGTGAAATGGAAAAACTTCACCAGCCTTTCTGTTTCGCATTTCTTTCTGGTGGCATCGTCCAAGGACTTTGATACAAACTGAAAAAGAAGACAATTTTAATAAAACTGAACCAAGTGCTGAAAAAACTACACCCATCCCCACCATCTATGATCAAGAAGCCTTCACCGCATCCGCTGATCCATCCACCTCAGGCTGGTTCTTGATGTTTCAACGTGTGAAGGCTACAGTGCACATAAACCGGGCACAACACTTCCCCAGACTTCCTTCACCCGTCATGACCAACAAGGTCCTGATGAATTTCAGAAAACGAAGTCTGAGGAAGAGTTTCTGCTGCACCGAAGTGCATTCTGGTGTTTGCGTCGGGTAATAAAATTCAGACTGCTGGCAACCAACGAAGCATGAAGCGTGGATGATAAATTTAAGATCTTACCTGAATGGCATTGACAGCCGTTCACCATCCATGTTTTTATGGCGG
>JYDL01000008.1:509582-562707 GCA_001447455.1 Trichinella nelsoni | reverse complement strand
GGATAAGCTGGTGACTGTATTCACGTTTAAAGACAGCTAGACCAAATCAATTATTCATAAAAATTCAATGCATTTTTAAACATACAAAACATTTTTCTTGAAAAAAAATTAAAAATTGCATAGCTTGCTAGTTGTGAATTTTTTCATCCAAAAATTGTGAACACAAAAAAGTCACTAGCCTGTTATGTTACTTAATGCTGCTTTTTAAAAGTGAAAGATATATATACATATATATATATATTATTTAAAATGTTTATGCAAACCATTCAACGGTGTTCAAAACAAGAAGATAATAGAAATAACAGATGAACAAATAAAACTGCAGTTTGAACATATAAAAATGCGGTAATTAAAAATTTTGAATTAAAAAAATATTTTTTACGATTTCAATTAAAAATTCAACACAGTAAAAAATACTAGCCGTTGCATTTGAGCAGCCATTGAAAATGTGCTAAAATTATCATTTTCGGTGCATGTTCACTAACATGTTTTTGCAAATCTGACCATATTTATTCAATGGAAAAATTTCAAGCAAAAAATAGTTTTCTGTCAATACTAAATGACTTTAAACATTCCTCCAGTTTTAGTTTAATTTAAATTTAAACTCCGATTTTCAAATTTCTTCACTGAAGCCAGATTCGTAGTGATAAATCTTAATTAAAATTGATTTCAATACAACATTTGATCATTTCAACTGGTTAGTGACAGAAAGAAACTTAATACGTAGTAAAAAAAAATTTAATATGCTACTCTACGTTGGTATTGTTGCAGAACTGAATTTTTACTGAAAGATAATGTGTTTAGGGGAAAATGATGTTAGCATCCCAGTTAGAAATGAAATTTTCGTTTTTAAGATTAACAAATTGCACTTGGCTACTACTAGTAATGAATAATTAAAAGATTGCACTTTTTTTTAATATTTAAACGTTTGTCTGATTGCATTTTTCAAGGTTCCATCTAAAAGATGATCAGTATAGTAGTGACCGTGATGGAAAAAATGTTGCTAAGTATAAAACAATGAACAACTTTTTCAAAGGTAAGAGAATGTCAAGCAAATGACAATTTTATCGAACTTCCTTCCGGTATAGAGATAGATGATCAACAGAGTAGAACAAGTTACAAGCTGTTTTTTCTGAATAATTTACAGCACCCTGATTTGAAAGTAGAAATCAGATTTTTTGGCGCTCAGGTCGTTACGGTCATTGACAGAAAATGAATAAATGGATACAGAGTAAACTCAAATTTCAGCTACTACCTTTTACAAATTGACTATTATAAAACGAACAATACGTCCATGGAAGCTAAACAACAATGGGTCACCGTAGCTGAACCAAAAATTATGAATAATCTCACGCCTCAAACTAATCGACATTCGCCACTGACCTGACAGAAAACAACTGCATCGGTCACTTGATGGTCAGTAGGCGTTGTTTTTTGTTGTTCTGCTCTATTCATTTTAACGTTTGTCAATGCATGTGACAATCACTCCATTGCCAGTGTAAAAGTAAAACACAGCACTTGCATTTTGATCTTCAAGTGACCGACAGCTTTTTCACTGGTCACTCTTGACATCAGAGAGAAACTGCTTGACAACAATCAGTTGTAAAGGATTTGACCCTTTCGACAGATTTACAATACAATTTACAAACAATAATAATAATAATAATAATTAATAAATAAAATTCACAATTTCACAAACTCTGAAAATATAAAAATATATTCAATCATTTTTTCTTCTTAAATAGTCTACGTTCAAAGAGAAAAAAAAACAATCAATACACACATAAATATATATGAAAGTAAATAAATTGAAACTTAAACTGCCTGAATTATGCATTCAATTTGAAAATTTGTTAATTAAAGCAGATTTTCATTTTGAAAAATTAGCAACAAAAAATGATAATTTAATTATTTCAACAAAATTCTTTCGCCAATGAGAAAGTGACCGGCAAACATTTGTCCCACACAGGAGCATTGATTTGACTGTTGTAAAAGAATTTTCCACAAATATATTATTCATCCGCTTGTTTGATTAATTGCAATCGAGCAAACAGACGCTATATCAATACTGTTAGTTGACGTGAACGTGTAAATGAACGAATTGTTCAAATTTGCCTTGGTTATAGAATGAAACTTATGAATTTCAAATAATAAAGTACAATTTATTTTTTTTAATGAACACAAGTAATATTTATTAATGAGTAACATTTCAATTATGCTTGCATTTTGTGAAGATGAGGAAAAGTACTTTTCAAATAATGGAAAAAAAATTGAACAGTCAATCAGCGTGCAATTAAAGTGAATGAAGCTCGGCGAAAATGAGCTGGCTTGTTTCCAGAAGAAAATACGTATAACCAGAGGCAAAGGTAAATTTAATTAAACAGCCACTTGTGCATCGTTGAACTGAACTGATCAAACAACTGTGCCGCCAAAGCAAAATTTACCACCATCAGAAAAGGTAGATGTTGGCGACAGTGAAGCAGGGTCAGACGGAGCGCGGCCCTTGTCGGCTTTGGTACACATCGCCACGAGCGGCTAGGACAAACCGTATCAATGGAAAAGTGTAGTGATTAAGCTTCTCTGTACAAACAAAGCCGTCCGTCAAGCTAAATGAAGCATATTTGCCAAAGTGGCAGCATCCTTTTGACTGACCCAATTTGTTCAGCGCTTCCTTAAATTAAGCTAATCATGTGCCCACCTCTGTGATAATGTCGCATTTAAATTTATTCATAAATTGAAAAGCGCTATTCACTAAATTGAAAGTTCTTGTTTTGATCAAATTATACTGATATCAGTGGAAGTGCTAAAAAATTTGTCGCCAAAATCACTTTGCAGAGCACATTGTTGGTCGAAAAGTTTCATATATGGCATTTGAAACAAAACCGCTATTCATTAATTACTAAGCAGAGTGAAAAATTGTTGAAACAAAATTTAGAAAAAGAAAAATTGATCTTTATCTGTTTGATCGGTTCAATGGCTTTGTGAAAAAAACATGTGCCAGAGTAAGAAGTGCATTTTATGCGCACTGCTAGAACGCCAGGTGGAACGAAATTTTGAACGAGTGATCATCTACACGAGCAACCTTGAAACTTTTTCCTTACCTGGAACCATTTGCATCGCACAACGACTTATTATTTTTCATCCTACAATACCAAAATGCTGAAGTTATAATATATTTGAAAAATATTGTTGCGTTCAATTTCCTCATTCGACTTCAGTTAACCTAAATTGTATAAACTCATTTGCTGTTTTAATGTTGGTTCTATGAATATTCAGATCAGCCATTTTGAAGTCAGCATTCAAATAACAGCTAACAATAATTCATTTTGCACAATGACTAATTTCCAATTGCATTCAAATGCTAACTGCCAGTTTTTCAACACATTTTCAACTTTCAACATTTAAATTAACAATATTTGCAACATTTTTAATGCAATTTTAAGTTTTTGGTCAGCTTGTGCCCTACTTGACTGCTCTCAGGCATAAAGCGTACGTCCAAGTTCAGCTACAACTGAAAAAAAAAAACAATTCGATTAGAAATTTAATATAAATTTTGCAATTATTTTTTCCATTTTTTTTTGCTAAAGAGAGCTTTAAAAAGTGATATTTCATTTGTAGCAGCTTTAAATGTGCTTTGATCAACAGCTTGTAGTTGAAATTGCAAATCTATTTTGAATATAATATATTCCGCGCAATCTTTTAGCATATATCAGAAAAACATGCACCGATCACAGTTTAATTCATATTGTATCTTAAATAAAATTTCAAATTCATTGAATTCAGAAGCAGCCCGCATTGAGTTACTTTTCTACGAAAAAAAGATTGCTTTGCGGATATAATTACTTGGAATAAATAAATTTTCTTTTTTTAACACATTTCAATTGAAAAAAAAAATAAAAGTAATATCTGCTTTAACTTTTTTACATTAAACACGGTTTGCACTTTTGAAATAATGTTATCGACTTCAAATTTTGTGAAATATTTTCAACAAATTGTTCAATGGATAACAAACAATGCAGAAAAATTACATAATTAGCTTGGATTGGAATTTCCTGTCATTTTTCAAAATATGCTATATTTAAAACTTTGACAAGATATTATTCATTACATTCATGCATTAGATCGGTGCCTTATTGTGACAAAATAATTGTTAAACAGATTTTTTTTCATATCACTCATTCATCATTCAAAAAATATGATGCCAAGTTTTTTCAGCAGCATTATCATTAAATAAATAAAAATGAGCAGTTTGAGTTTGCATTTTTGGTAATTTTACTTTTTTACACAGGTGGAATTTCTCCAAATTTTAGCAAATGTTTGTGCGCTTTTACAGCTCAATAGCATGGGAAAGACAATTTTGCAGGATTCTGGTTTAAAAATTTGTCAACTTTCATATCTGTGAATTGCAGGCAGAAAAAGACTAAATCTATTTTATCAAAGGCGTCCATGGTTGGTTGACAAAGCATCAAAAAGATACTTGAAATGAAAAAAATGACACGCTTGACAGCCATTAGCAGGGTGGAGTTCACATTTCTCTCAGCTATTTGTCAATCAGTGATGAAATTTCAAGAAAAAAAAACTAAGCCTCTTTCTACGCTGTTTTACAATATGCTGGCCTTGAAAAGCCGGCGCCGTGTGCGGCCATTAATTTATGCCTACATTGGCGCTTTGACGCCGCCTTGTCTGCCCCGTGTCCTGCAAAATTGCTGTCATTGACGCCCACCAGTGTTGGCCATCGGCTCAGCGGGGTTCTAACGCGGCAGGATTGCGTTCCGTCCCATTTCCTTTTGTCAGTTTAAGCGCCGGCCCTTTCATAGGCGAAAGGATAAGCAGCGTCATTTTGACCAATCATCATCGCCGTTTTCTAGTAGGCGGGACAAGTCTGCATTTGTGCCATCTTCTTTCACTAGCAGCTAGATTCCGCTGGTTCAGTCATTTCTGAGCTTAGTTTGCTGTGAAGCTGTTGCCGAAAATTCTCTATTTACTTTTTCATCTTACATAGTTGAATTTTGAAACTGTTTTTCAACTTTATGCCAAAACTAACCTTTTCTACGGAGATGGAAAATGCTACAGCACCTTCACCAAATGGTTTTGTAGCTAAACATCCAGTACAAGTGGCTCGTCGCAATGCCCGGGAAAGAAATCGTGTACGTCAAGTAAACATGGGCTTTGTCATTCTTCGTGATCACATCCCACATTATGGTAAGAACAAGAAGCTGAGCAAAGTGGAAACGTTACGCGCCGCCGCAAATTACATCCAGCATTTGCAAAATCTTTTAACTGCAGACGACTCACACTCTTATCCAGACATAAGCGGATTTGTTCAACAACAGTCAACTGTTACTCATCCATTTTATCATCATCATCATCATCAGCAGCAGCAGCAGCAACAACAACACCAGTTGCCACCGCCGACTGGCAGTGAATCGTTGGCTTATTCATACGGATTAGCTTGTCAACCAAATTTTCAGGCAAATTACGATGCACCGTCAGAATTTTCTATGCCGCAAAACAATTACTCGCTTACTTTGGGAACATATGAACAACAAGCATACAGCACGCCAGTGATGAAGCAGCAAAACGTTTACGCTCAAGGTTCGGATAACGGTTCGGATCATGTTTACGATCATCTACAAGCTGAAATGATGCAGCAGTCAGCTCCATACGGTGGAGCGATGCCGTCATTTTGAAGAAGCGGTGTTTTGACAGTGCCTGTTTATTTCTTTTAAAATACGCTTTCTGTTTTGCTAATCCTGGCCGAGTGTTATGTTCGTGAAAATGCTAATTTAATTCTTTTGCTGTAATGTTTAAAAATAGTAGTAAAGTGATTTTGAAATGTAACGTATTGCGTTGTTCAGCGTGCCCCTGACAGGGCGAATCCGACGCCGGATGGTCATACAATACCGTTCGGACAGTTGGACGCCTGCAGTAACCATTGTGCAAGAGTGTCTGTGCAGACGTAACGGAAGCGTGCCCGTCGGCCTGCAGACATAAGCAGACTCTGCGTGAACTTGAAAGTCAGTACCGAGCCGGCAATTAGTCGGATTCGAGTGCTATACAAGTCAACCTGCTGTCTAGAAAATTAGGTTGCATCAAGTTGCCTGGACCGCTTTGTGAGATGGTTCGGCACCCTGCGGTTCCATTGAACCACCGGTCTGCGCTGGCGTAATGTGCATGTAATAAAATACACACCGCCCCAGGCGGGTTATCGTGGCCCAATGACCGGTAGACTTTTTTTTAAATATGAAGAAGATGAAGAAGCTCAAGCAAAGCCGCTTAAACAACCGCCCCTTTTTTGTTCATCTTCCTTCAACTGCACAATAAAAGTATTAGTTGTGCTACAAGCGGCATTGCTTTTAATCCAGTCTTGGCCTCAATCCGATGAAAAGTGCAAGAAGTATGTAAAAAAAAATAAACCCTCGCTACTGTGCATTAGCAACTGGTTGAATCAGGAGCTATGCGCTTCATTGAACCGTATGGCAGGCACATGTTGCATCTATCAATGCACCGTTACTCAAAACTTGCATTGCATCGCAAACTGCCATTTTAATACTGGAGATTATACCCTGGAACTTTTTACTTTAATACAGTTATTTTAAATGTGATAAATTTACTACATCAAGATTTTTTTGCCTTCTTCTAAATTTCACTCTCCATAAGTTCGCATTCGAACTTGTGTTGTTTGTTTTTTTAACATCTGCTCAGCATATTTATAAGATTCAGTGACTAACATAAACAAAATAAAGCGCCTGTTTTGATCGCACAGCTTAAACGAATAATTTTTTGCGTTGTCTGCTTTTGAAGTTCATTTCAATATTTATTATTAAATTAATTGAGCACTTGTCAAAATCTAATGTATAGCAGCAACAATGGAAAATAAAAATTTGAAAAGTGATAAACTTTAAGATGAAAATAATAATGTTTTGGTTAAAAAAGAGTCGAATTCATCAAATCAATAATTTCGAAATAAATTTATGTTTTTAACAAAATGTGATATCCAAAAAGTGTTATTCATTTGTAAGCCAATTTAAATTTGAAATGAACACAGCAAACGAAATTTATTTGAAAATTTTCAACTTCAGTTACACATATTACTATTAATGATAATTCTGAAAGAAAAACCTTAAAACTTACTGAAAAAGGAGAACAGCCACTGAATAGGGTACTATAACAACACAAACACTGTACTACACTGTACAGACACGGAAAACTAACACTGAAAAACTGGATAAATCTTACCTTGATGAAATTGATTTAAAATTTCTTTTAAACTGTATTTTTTTTAAAGATTTAAAGATTTTACTAAAGATTCTGTTAAATAATAATTCAAAGCTGAAAAATTTAATGTCCCAATATTAATATATTAATAAATCAAAGTGCACAACTTTGCCTCAGTCTATTTTGCAATTGTAAGAGAACAATATTGTACATATGACTGATTAAAAATTAACACGATACTACGAGTCGGTTTTTGCTTCCGCACTTGACCAGTGTACACCAACAGTTCGACTCAGCGGAGATTAATTAATCAGTTCAGTTAGAGATTTCTTTCTTTGAATTTCAAAAATGGCGGGAGGAAAGGAAATGCTTAATAACGTTAATTGTTGAACTGAAGAGAAACCCGGATGCAAGTGCTTAATTACTCCAAAAATGGCAGTTAGAAATGGCAGTAAGCCGCAATTTGGGTTTTTACCAGGTCCCGAAGCTAGGCAATTACTGAGTCGGTAGTAGAATGGAACAAAGACAAGGTAAAGACAATAACCAACGCGTAACCATATGGCCTTGCTACTGAGCTATCTTAGATTTTGTTTTTTAGGCTAATACAGATTGAGGACAATGTTTTCTATGGAAGCGGATCGATTTCACGCGACAATTGTTCTGCTGCACTGAGCATAGCGTCTACCTTGGAACCTTGGAACACATAACCCAGAATAACCCTTGCTTTGCCTTTAGATGAAAATATCAATTGTCTCCAGGGATTCAGCACCACTGACCTTTGAAAGCCTTACAAGCAACTACTATTTCGAAAGCAATACTGGAAAAATTTTTTTAATGAAACAACGAAGTTATTTTAAAAAATTTACCATCTGCATGGTTACCATTTATCACGTACTACCTTCAAAATGAAGCTCTTGGCATTAATAGCCAAATAAATTTTTCTTAACGTCAATCATTACTGGACGTGAAATAATTATATCAATCATTGTTTCCTAGTCTGAGATTTGGTTTCTATTTTGAAAAGAGCAGAGGACAGAAATTACAAAAGCCTTTCCAGCTTTCCGTAAATACATACAACTAGCGGAGTAGTTTAACTTCGAGGTTTTTTTTGAGAAATCTCAAGACAACAATTAATTAATGTGAATTGCTTTTTTTGAAAAATTTGACAAATTGTTGTTTAAGTAAAAGAATAGTTTGTCGATTTTACCAACAAATAAATTCGTATCATGGTTATTTTCATTTAATTTTTAAAGAAAAAGCATTATTACGAAACGACGCTTTCATTAGTACATATTGCAATAAGAAGCAGTTTGGTCTGAAAGTTTTGTTACTTTTGTTTGTTTCGTGAATTTTTTTTCTAAGAAAGCTACATTAAATGTAAATTAAATACGTGAAGTAGCTTTCTGAATTTCATAACAATAGCTTTACCGCATTTGATACTTTCAATTGCAGTTGTATGTAATAAAAAGTAAAATTTCAAACTTCGCATTCATTTTTCTCACATTTCATATTCCCATAACACAACGCATTTTAAACTGTTGGGTGTGTGTAGAAGAATTCAAAACGCCATCCAAATAATATGTCGAATATTTTACGACAACGGGCTGAAATTGAGTGAAATAGATTGAAAAATTATTTTGAAATGTTTTTTTTCGGTTGGTTCGTAGAACTTGAAGCATAAAAGTAGAGAAACTATATGTGTGTGTATGTGTAAATTTTGTACATCAAAAAACAACCATTAAAGTAAGTTGAATAGAGATTTATGGTAAAAAGAACGTGGACTATTTCAAATCAAATCGACGCACATAACGTCATTAAAGAAAAGTATTAAACTTTTCTTGACGATTTATGTAAAAGTGTAACTTTTTCATTTTTTCACACGACAGTATTCCATTGAAACAAGTGCAATGATGCATCAGACGTGGACCGTTGAAATAACTGTTCTATATTTGATGAACAGAATAAACTGCCTACTGCAATCACATTTACATGCATATCATCATCATTTTCCAATAAATAAATTATCATGTACAAGTGAAATATTGAGCTCCAAAAAGCAACAGTATTGTTCATTCATTTATAAACGTTTACAACGTTGTGATGATTGTTTTTCGTGTTTGCTTTGCAATTTTAGAGTTTCAGAATATTTTAGAATTGAAGATAAAAAAAAGATGGTTTTGTTTTTACTTTTACAAATGTGATTGATACTTTACGTTTCATCGAATTCAGACAATAATTGTCAGAAGAGAAAATTGCTTTTCATCCGACTAGCTACTTTAGCGGAGTGATGACGTACAGGGTGGAGCCGGTGGAAGAAAGATCAGTGGTGCGAATGTTGAAAACAATTGTACTAGCCTTCTTGAGCTTTTAGCAGGTTGTCATACGGTGACGAGCCGTCAAAGAACGTCAGCTGATCTGTCATTGGGCAGCTTTTGATTGGAAACGTTGTGCAGCATGTGATCAATGCTGTGCGGAAAACTTTTCAACAGAACAGTGACAAGTCGATGAAAAAAACCGACAGTATAAGTCGCGCACAGCTGCCTGCATATTGTACAGTTAGCGACAGGAGACGGTGGATAAAATGAAAGCACAAATTTATTTTCCTTCATTAAGCACTCACTGCATGGGTTAGAAGAATATTCGAGGCTGAAAGGAAAGAAAATGCAGAGCAAAAGAAAAAAATTTTTTTCCTATTGTTTTAAGGAAGCGACCCGACTGAAGGTAGGGGCGAGGGGTTTTTTTCCGTTTGTCAGCGTCTGTGTCAGTGTGCAGGTCGACCAGTGCAAACAGTGTCAGCAGCATTCGAATAGCGTTTTGCAAATATCATTCACTGTTTGATAGTCTTTTTTCCGTTTCACTCAAGTCCACTTAAGCATTGCGGAAGGTCTGTGCATGGAACAAGTTCAAAACGTAACTGCAGTTTCCGCCTATTCGGTTTTACGCAACGCCAACTATTGTGCTTTTCACCAACGCTCGACCGCACCATGCAACACGGACAGCTGAAACTGAGCCGCTTATTTGGGTCAAAGCGCTGCTTTCAGGTCACGAACTCAATTTTCCCTCTCCAGTTACTCAGAGTTGGCTTAAGCAGAGTCGTCTTTCCACCGGCTTAGTTAATGACACGTTGGCAAAAGTGCGTATTGTGACTTAGCATTGTCTATTCAGAATAGACGCGTAAACGTTTCACACCAACTGAATACCAACTGTAACGACAATAGTTTCTTTTTAAAATTGCCAGCCCTCCCCCAGTAGAGAAGATTTTGCTCAAGAACGCAGGTGCTATTTGTCATACAATGTTCATACTGATAATCCACCAACATCTATACAACTACCTCAGTCAGTCAATTATACAATCATTCAGTTAATATTTTTCATCAAAAAGTGCAGTATTCTTACAAAAAAAAATATTTCCATAATTTTAGAAGAACTATTTTAAAATTTTCGTCACAAACCTCGTCGTTTTATCACAGCTTTTTTTCTTTCAAATTTGTCAGACATGTACACTTTCTCAACAATTGAACAACAGCTGTGCACGTTTATTATTTTTTTATAAACTTATTTTCATAAAATTTCAAATCTATCTTGATTCTTTCAGCATCAGTTTTTTTTTTCTTCAACCAGTTAAACGAAGCAAAATGTCCAAACAAAGGCATGATTTCAAACTTCACGAACCAATAGCAAAGAAGTCCCTACTAATTAGTGTTCCCATTTCTCACGCTGTACGTTTGTACTGTTTTAAGCGAAACAGAAAAAAAAAACAACTGTGCAGATGAAATCCCAAGGGCGAGGTTTTGTCTTCCTAAGAAAAGCTTAATATGCTAAATCTTTGCAGCTGCCTGTTCGACCATGAGCTTCAGTTTATTTTTGATTACTGCCGACAGTTGTCACCTGCTTTTCATTTTTCGCTTTGCAATTTTCAACGCCGCCTGATTTGCTTAAATGAAAATTGCTGAAAACACATTTGCAATGGTTATACCTCCTGCTGATTTGAAATTTACTTCCTCGAAAATTTGTATAATTCATGCTTTTGTAAATTAATATCATTCGAATGCAAAATGTGTTGCCCGTTTTGCAGAAATATATGTACATTGAAAAAAAAATTTCCAATTATCATTGTCAAATATGCAAGTGATCGTTTTATGATTAATGGATTAATTCTTCAGTTTGGTTGTAATTTTATTGTTGCGATAAATTCTACAGACCCTCTTGCAGCTGAAAAGCACGATAAGTTTAGCAAGCTGGTACATGAAACTTTTACAGGTGAAGTTGCGGCCAACATTATGGCTTTCAGTAAAGCAAGCCATCAATGACCTTCAGAAAAGAAAAGGTAGATGTAGGGATTTCCTTTCTCTTCCAGGATGAATAGTCTTTTTGAAAAAATAAAAAGATAAATGGAGGAAGCCATGATCAGCTGAACAGCCTATTGAACTAAAGACGATTGCGAAGGCAGACTAAGCCGACGCGTGCGCTGGTCGATCTTCATGACAGTAATAAGGACGGCCATGAATTACAATGAGTAGACAAGTCGACGACACTGGGCCAAGAACATAAATTACTAGATATATTAGTGAATTCCTCTCACCTGACGGAAAGGCTATAAAAATAAATTAAGGCTCATCAGTGGGTGCTTTAGCTTGGACACGTCTTGGTCTGAGCTAGTAGGTCGTTTTTTGGGCAATTTACCGCTGTAAAACTCTTGCTTTACTGCCGCAAAGGCAACAAAAGCCAACATTAGCACTGCATCATTTTACACCGGCTACCGATAATCATTATTGATGAACGACTGTAAATTGCAATTCAGTTGAATAAAGTATTGTTAAGGCGGTCATATCACGCTGACCGTGAACTCAAATCCTCCCTCTTATCCGTTATGCTGACCTTAAAAAATGACTCAGAAAACTCGACTTATTAGAATAATTACCTAACCACTCTTATAAGACTACCTTAAAACATATGATTATTTTATATTTCATATTATCTACTAATTTCAAATTTCACATTTCAAAATAAAATAAACATGAAATGTTGTATTGTTTTCTGCTTGAAAAAAATGAATGTAAACTATTCTTTGCTCGAACAATTTATTTATAGTTAGCTGTTAAAATGCTGTTCAAGCTGTGACATGATTGCAAACTGAATTTGTAACATTCGATTTGCTAAAGGAAGCTTTTCAATGTTTCAAAATTCTGCCAACGTCAAAAAAATCAAATAAAACCGATGAAATATGATGATGGATCCGTGAAAAAAAGTTCCATTACATAAAATTTGCAGCGTAGTTGTAGTAAAAATGAAAAAACTGATTATATTAACAAAGTTTTCAAAATGCATGGAAATTTCATTTCAAACAACATTTTGATTTAATAACTTTGTCCTCCATTTTAAAATAGTCAAGTTCCAGTGAAACTTTTTCTAAATCATCTTCATATATGTGATTATTTGATGTCAGAAAACAGCACATAATAAAATATTTTTAAATTGTTGAAAATAATGTTTTTTATTTCAAACAATAAATGATCTGTAAAAAAATAATTTGATAAAAAACCACATAGAATTAGAATTTTGTTTATATTTTCATAAAAATATGATTTGGAAAATAAATATACAAACGGAACTACATATAAGTAAGTATAAGCATTATTGGTTTTGTGACAGTTTTCTGGATAATAATGTCATATAGTGTGAGGTTGCAATGTTGACTGCATTGAACTTAGAAGTAATCAGAATGTATTTCGTAACTGTGCTTTAAGCATCTTGTATATTTTTTCTGCTAATTGAACGCTCTCGTATAATAATATAAACATAAGGCTGGCAGTATTTGCATAAAATAATAAAAATTTAAAAACATTTTTTTTAACTTTCAACAAAAAATTCTACTCATTTACTATATTTAAGTGATAAACAACATGGTCCAAAATCAGCTCATCAGATTATATAATTTATAATTCATTAATTGCTTAGGCACAGCATTCGCATTACTTCACATTGGGGGGAACAGCGAAAAGTTGCATTTTCTCATATAATTGGCTAGTGCTTTGAAAATTGATTTTGCATAGATTTTTTATTTAGCTCATTTAAACAATTTCTCAACGAAAACTTAAAATGAATATATATATATATATACATATTTGCAATAAGTAAATGAAATTTGTGCATGAACACAAAATGCAGTAATTATTTCAATTGAATATCTTATATATTTGTATGTAAATATTTCAATAAATCCTGATAAAAATTAAATTTCAGCTGCTGCAGAAATGTAATAATTACAATTACAATTATAATCATGATACAGACAGCCAAAGCTGAAGTGTTGAATACTGCTCTTTAAATATTCTCTCATTTAAAACGGAATTTTTTTGAATCTTTGAAAGTAGATTAAGCACATTAATAGTAAAATTGAAAATAAAACTAACATTATAAAGTATTATTTGTGCGTAGAAGTTGCAATATTTATCATATTTTTTTTTTAAATTACGCAATACGAATCAATCAACTTGTAAAAAGTCAAAGGCTGAAAATAGCTTAATCATAAAAACTAATGAAATGACTGAATAATTAAATCTCGTTAATAACAAATGAAAATTTTTGTTTATTATTAAATAAAACTATTTTATTAATAAACAAAAATCAATCTACTGTTACATTCAGTCTAAACACTGCAAATAAAAAAATTAGCCTGATGAGCGAGTTGGCATTTCAAAAAGTTTTTGTTGCATTCATCAACAACTGAAGATGGCAATTTTCGATTCACAAAACGAAGCCGGAAGTAAGAGTGATTTGAATTTGATAAATAAAATTTAAACCTTACAGCTTTCCATACATGCAAGTACGCTACTAATTGAAAATGAAGAAGTTTACTACTAATCTAGTTTTCACTTATGAACAATAATAAATTCATTTCTGTGAAATCAATAATTTTTACAATAAACCAAAAAAGCTTACATTTAAACTGACTCATAAATTCAAATTTCACATAGTAATAAAATGTTTGCTTGTTTTAAAATTTAAATTAAAAGTATTACTAACTTACTAGTTAATTTCAAATATTTGAAATTATATTATGCATAATGCACGAAATAATGATGCTAAAAAATTTGTTTAAAAGTGAAATTACTTCGAATGTGTAAAAATGCCGCTATTGCTTTGCTGTTAAGAATAAAAATGAATTTAAAATTTAAGTGTTGAAATATATACCAACAGTTTTAACGTAAGCATAAATCGATTCCTTTTGCAGATGACTTTCATTTATTACTTCTATTAGTAGTGCCTGTTTATTTTGAACAATCAATGCGTATCAAATTATGCGGAACAAAATTATAAATTGGTATATGAAAAAGTTTAAATTAATAAGAAACATGCAATAGTTTATCTGGATATTAGAGTTTGCGTACATCACTTGAAAAATAGTTAGTTGAAATTGATGATGAAAGTCAAGATGAACTGTTGCGACACAAGCAAAGTTTAGTGCAAAAATTGATTTTTCCTTCTGAACACGAGATTAATTGTCTCAATGACTCTGTCAATTTTCAGATTGAAATTGACTTGAGAGATGAATTCAAAAGAGCCTGCTGATAGAACTCGTCCTTGTTATATAATGGAGAAAGCGTCGATGAAAGCAAACATCCAGCTCTAGCTGCGCTCCCACACAGCACGAACCTCAGCAACGCTTGTTTTGTCATTCAGTTTTTCATTTGATTTTACATAAAATCCGACGATGGGAAATAAGAAATCGACTAGGCAACTAGGACAATATTCAAATTCAAGCTGGAAAGAAACTGTTTTAAAAGTGAACGTGTCGCGTTTAGCGAATCCGAGAACAAAAATGCTTTTACAACTCATGTGGCCACAAGATTTTGCCGATTTATCTACATTTTCCATTATTATTTGTGAAGAAATTATTCGAATCGATCCGTTCTGGACAAAAATGTTTATTAGCTCAAAAGATCCATGCATAACTATTAAAGGAGAAAAGACGGCAACGTTCCGCAAACAAGCGCTTCTTCTTGTAGATATTATACAGACGGCAGTGAAACATGCCGAAGATCTGAGCCAAATTGAAGATTTGCTCATCAAGCTTGGTCGGCGGCACGTAGAATATTGCAATGCGAATACACATACCAGCCATCTTGACGCTATTACAATTGCACTGTTGAATGTCATGCATGTACGTATGGAATCGCATCATTTAGATTTGAATGACCAGTTTCAAGTAATGGCTGCCTGGAAAACTATCGGAGATTTTATCTGCTCACGAATAGCATGTGGAATGGAAGTTTTGTCGTAAATTCTGTATTCTGTTTTACAAGTTGCCTGTCCACCGGCTTTCACGTTTTTGCTGTTCGGACATTCAAAGCGCTTGCAACATTTATATGTATGTGCAATTTTGTTTTCTATAATTTGCTTTCTTTTTGAAGAAATTAATGTTCATCTAATCAATAAGTACAAAATAAACTTTCTCGTATGAACAGACAGTTAGCTTGGAATTTTTTTTCGGCTAATCCTTCAGCAAATTTGTAATCGTAAGCAAATTCAAAATCCAAATCAAATAAATGCTAATGTTTCAAACAGATAAACTATTATTTTGAAAAGTTTATTCGTAGAGATTTGTCGCTTTTGGAGGATTAAATTAGAACCTGCTGCCCGTGATTGCCACTGATTTACGACAGCATTTTCAATTTTGATTGTAAATAAACTTTATTAAAAATGATTTTATTGATTTTTTTCCATAAAATAAAATAAATGAAATTTGAATAAATATAAATCATCATCTATTATTCAATTTTTATATATCGAGTTGTGCTATTTATCAAAATTAACAATAAAAAATAATTATTCAAAATGTAATGTGTGTTGAAATGCTTTATCGTTTACTTCTATAACATTTTTTTGAATTTGTTGAGTTTTTATAAAGTTAAAAATTTTTTTTAACAAACAAGCACAAAAACTGTGTTGATTGAAAATTATTATGCATAATATTAAGAAGTGTTTCATATTAAAAAAAGAAAAACAAAAATAGAAACACAAATTTGATCTATTTTTATTCAGTCTAGTATGAATTTAGCTATCGCAATTTATGTTAATAAATGAAATATTTCCATTTTACTCCGACTTATTAGAATAGCATATAAACTTTGCAAAATTTTAATTAAAAATTCCCAATAAATAAATATTAAAAAGAAAAAAATATTTTTTAAGCATCAGTGCACTAGCATTATTAAAAATTGAAAAATATTCATGGAAATTGTAATGTTAATATTAAAAAAATTTTCAGCAGTGAACCAAATGATTTTCATTAGTTTGACAAAATACTCGTCATAAATTGAATTGTCAGAGAGAACGCGATGTTTTGATAATAATATTTCTAAATAAAGCAACACTGAAATTTACTCGCATAAATTTTAAAATTAAATTCGTTTTTTTATAATTGAATTTACTTTTGAAATGGCAAAATTTATGTTTGATAATTCTTTTTATAAACTGCATCACTGCATCCAACGATTGAAAGAGTTGAAATTGAAAATCATGCGATATTATTATTATTATTATTATTATTATTATCAGTGAGCATATTTCTGTTTTTACCTAATTTTGTAAAATTGAGTAGAGCAGAGAAGAACAATGTCGTCATTTAGATTTTAGCAATTTTAATAAATAATGTTTTAATTTAAATGTTCAGTACAACATCTAATAAGTCGACACTGAAGATTTGTCCGATGCGATTTTCAGTAAAATATTTTCTACAATAAATTATCATCAAAATTTTACAGCAAGCTCGTCTTTAACGTGTTACATGAACAAGTATGGATGGAATCTTCAAATGACTTTTCAACGCTTCATTGATTTTCATGAATATTTCTGCTGCTATAGTAACAAAAGATGCATTTACAACAAATTGGATAAGAAATTGGACCAGAAGTTGGTGAAAAAATTCGACAAAAAGTGAACACTAAAACTAGAAAAAAGTAAAATCTTAAAAATTTTAAATAAATCAGATATGAAAAAAATTTTTTTTTTGCACTCTCTTGTTTACGCATTAAAAATTTTGAAAAGACTGACGTTTCAAAAGTTTCAAAATTTTATAATTTTGCAAAGCAGTCTCTTGTATTGCAAAATTTTATTTGCACAGCTTTTCGCTTCAAATGAATTTAAACCTTCATTTTAAAATCAAAATTTTGATCAAGTTAAATTTATACAAAACTGCAACGGGTTATACGGTCTGCAGTTGTGAAGTTGAAAATATGATTTCTGATAGCATTTTTTCAGCTATGATTATAGCAAATAGTAGACAATTTGTTATGATCGAAGCGCAAAAAATTCAAATCAAATCTATGCAATACAATTGAACTTGATTAAAAAGTAAAAGATTGCTAACGATGAAAAAGCACACCGACTGACTGCTTTAATACATTGTGAAGTATGCAAAAAGTTGCAAAATTATCCTTTTTGAAAACAACAAAGTTTAATGTCCTTTTTGCACACAGCAGAATTTATCTGCATTTGCATGAAAAGCAGAAAAATCATAAAACTAAAAAGAAAACTTAAATTGTTTTCAATTTTAGTTTGCTGTATTGCATACTGTTTGATTTAATTGATAAAAATCAGCACCCTTCTATGAATAAATAATTTAACTGAAATGGAACCACATGGACTATATTACAACTTCTGCCAAGCGAAAATGTAAAAGTAAAGTTGATTTGTTTTTTTAAGATTTTAATTAGTTAATTAACAAATTTCAATAATAAAGAACAATTCTATTCTAGTCAATTTGAACCTGCGAATATTTTTTGTTTTACAAGTTTTTATTGAGTTGGCAGTGCGGTTATCATAAAATCGTTTAAGACCATAATATTTTATAAATTATTATACGCACTAATAAGTAAAATTTCGGCTTAAACAACTAATCAAATGCTTATACTAAATTACAATAGATTATCGTAATTTCTTGATGAAATTTGTTTTATTACGCATGAATTGTTCACGATGCTTTCAAATCATACTATAACATTTAAATACAGTAACAGAAAATTGTGTCTATGTTCAAGATAAAATGTAAAAAATGTATTTTGAAATACTCCTGTTTTTTTGTTTTAGATTACTTTAACTTTTGAAAGAACAAGAAATGTTCCTGGTTTCGTGACTGCGTAAAATGTTCAGCTTGAGAGACTGGAAACTGTTGATATAAAATTTATAACTCCGTAATCGTCACAGATAAGTCGTCAAGAGGATATTTAAAATTGAATGCTAACATATGAGACTGTCATAACAGAAGACAATGTTTTTGTTATGACAGTGCTGTCTGTTCATTAGTAATTATCTATAAAATTTTTTAGCAAATGCATCACCAACCAAAAATTATAAAATTACCAATGCTTTAATATCATTTATTATTGTAGAATTTGTTTTATCGAAAATTCCATTTTGAAATAGTCGCATATATAGCTGCTTTTGAATTACATGTTCGCTAAATGAGCAATAAGTCTTTAAAAATGCAGCATATGTAATGCCAATTGTCAATGTTAAATTTGGTAATAAATATTCTCTCCATCTGTTCTTCATCTGATTCACTGCAACTGTTATTGTTAAAATATATTATACTCAATCAACAAATAAATAGCAACAACGGCAACGTATCATTACATTAAAAGTGTTCAAAATTTAGCATGCACAGTTTTATTATAAACATCTTTAGATAAAAAAAATATTCAAACTTTAAATGGAAATACATATAAAATGCAAAAAAGCAGCTAAATATCTAATTTCACATAATATAAAATTTGTGAATTTTTAAAACTAACTTTTAGAGTATTAATATTTATCTTTTGAATAACTGCATGAAGATTAAACTTCCGTAAAACAGTGCACTAAGACGCAGAAAGTAATCCATGGTTAATATGGTACGTGAAATTAAAAATTCAGCCATCCGTTGTTTATAATAGAATTATCATTGCATCTTAATATTAACACAATTATCTTAATAATAAAATAATAAAAATCTTCGATTTAAATAAATTAGCGTTGTGCTTATCTTGAATAAAAGTTTCTATAGCTTTTGTTTGCTACGCATATAATTTAAAGTTTTCATTTTTGAATGCGACACTATGAAATATCTTTTTGCATCATTTTGTAAGCAAATAATAATATAAAATCAATAAAAATTGAGAAATCTCCAACTTGACAAATTTCATTGCTTTCAGTTTTTGAGTCAACGTTATTCAGTGTGATGTGAAATTATCAAATAATTTGAATAGTAGAAATATAAAACTGCTTTTTGCAGTATCCTTTCTTATTGTAGAAAACAATTTTGACTCTTAATTAATCTATTTATTTAAATATAGTTTTGATATGATGTGAATATGAAAATTGTCAATTTTGCTTCAATTTGAGATTTGCACTGCCAATTATCTAAAAGAAAACTTTGGAAAAATCACTAAATAATGGATGCATTTGAACAGAATATTATTAAAATGTATTTATCTTGTATTTTTTTTATTGCTAATATTTAATTATTAACATATTTAATTGATATACACTAGATTATTAGTAATATAAGTAAATTACCTCTCACTACCGGAAATGAACCACTGCCATTGGGCAAGAAATAGATGAAGCAGTAAGACGACTTACATTAAAAGATTTTGAAGTTATTGTTCAAATGCTATTTTTGCTGCCGCTATTATTTTCAGTATTATATTATATTATATTATGGGCATAATATATTTGCAAAACATTACTTTTGAAATGATGAGTTAATGATTTCACGAAAACTTTGTTTAAACAGCGCTATAAAACTAAACGCAATGTTGCTAAAACGACAACCATTTCTTCCAGTTTTCTGAAAACATTATTTGAATTAAAAAATAATGCTTATTTTTATTAATATGATTTTTCAAAGCTTACTGGCTTACATTTATATTTATTTATATTATTTACATCAAAATTGCATTGAACACGTGCGGAATAATCTTGCTAAGCGATGTTTATTCAACTGATTTTTTATCATAAAAAGAATAACTGAATTCAGTACTTAATTGAAAAAATAATATCAGCAATAATAAAGGAAATGGTTTATTTGAATTGTTTTTTGTTGAAAAATTGATTGACGAGAAAAATTGTAAAGGATTAATTTAAAATCAGGGATTCATTCATTGACACTAGCCGTGATCGTAGGCGGTTTTGGTCGTTCATTTTTTAAATGTTTATTGCAGCATATACTGTGATGCATAAAAATTTAAATGCTCTTCATTTGGTGAGCTATTTTCTTGCCACAACTGCAAGTTGTCTAGGGGCAATATAGCAATAATGTCAGGGACAGTTGCTTGAAGATTGGCTTCGTTAAATCAGTTTTGCTCGAGAGCTTGCAAACAAGTAAATAAATGCTGTTTTTATAACTTTGCACGTTTACCTGCGCCATAGTTAATTCCATTCTGTCTTGATAAGTTGCTTTTTGATGTGCTTTCAAATGTGAACTTTTAAAGTCACACAAATACTGAACACGTGCTATAAACTAGGTCCGCTTTGCTTTTTGCGCTTTTCCTTGTGCATCTTTGCCATTGTTGCGACTTTGCAAAAGCAAACTTCATTTTACGTCAAGCAAGTGACGCGCATAAATTCTAGAGATGACGCCCGTAAATACCTAGTCAGAATATTGACTTTCGGAATTAAAGCTGTTGGTGCCATTCGTCAACTGGTTCTTCGCTTAAAAATTTGGAGTAAGTCGTTAACACATCGTCGTCGATTTTAAAGGAATTAAACTTTTGCTCAGTCTCTAGGCATCCGCGCTTTATTTAACTAGACGAAATCTACAAAACGTCGCTTTTAGCCACAATCACTTCCCTCTTTTGGTCGCAATTTATTTTACAATGGATTCGACAAATTCTATAGAATTAAAACCATGTAAGTTCAACCTTTTCCTTTCAATGTAAAATTTATCTTTAAAATTGCACATTGAAGATATAATATTTTTTACAAATTCAAATTACATGAGTTTTAGTGATAATTTAAGTGACAAATTCAGATTTTGATTCATACTTCAGTAAAAATAATGAAATGTATGCTTAAAATTTAGACGACAGTGAACAACAGCTTTACGTGGCTGCTTGTATTATTCAAAATGCATATCGTCATTACAGGCAGCGTATGAAATTTAAACAATTGTTGGAAAAAAAACAATACAACGCTGCAGCGCTTATACAATCCTATTATCGTCGGTATAAACAGGTATTTATTTGTTTTTTTTACTATATTAGTAAAATATATAAAATATATAACCAATTTTCATAAATCAATTAAATATCAAATGCTATTTTAGTAAGCACAGGATTTTACGCCATATTCGTGTCATTTTTCAACATGACACTAAGCTAATATTGGCGTACACCAAAATAATGTTTGTTGCTTTTTTGTAAAAAAAAACTGTTGATCGTAATAAATTTTTAGCTGTAGACAACTGTGTACTGCTCGAAATCAATGAGCTTGTATATGAATTTTTTCTGCAGCAAAATAATTGAATTGGTTAAAATTTGACTAAATTTGAACTTCGCTCTACTGTTTCTCGTAATTTAGCAAAAAATACAAATTGGCGGTTGGCTACACTATTGCAAGGTTACCATGACTAATGATGATGGAAAGAGAATATTTTACTTAAATACAGTACAAATAGTTATTCAATTTGAATGAATAAAATTCTTTTGACGTAGTTCGGAACAGTTTGTATGATTTACTTCATGCATAAATCTGTTATTGTTTTTGCACTTCAATTTCTCATGCTTAACTTTCCAATATACTCTCCACTGCTTTCACTTTATCCCATCAAGTCATAGCTAATACTATTTTTTCTTTCATTTCCAAGCTATATTGTAACTTTGCTTTAGATTGCAATTATTGAAATTTTAAGATTTTTTCTCCATTTTCAAACTTTAATATACTGTTTTGAAAACTAAGAATTGATTTCTTCATAATTATAGATAACATTTGTCAGCACCTGATGGATTAATTTCAATAATTCAGATGCGTCAAATTCTTTAGTTTCCTTACAGAAAAGCTCATTTTAATCTTTGATAAAGCAGTGCTAGTGTTCAATATGCATAAGCATGTGAAAAATGCAAAAGCTTTTACTAAGTAATTAAAGATTTATGTACATAGAGGAAATTTCATACTATGGAAAAATAGGAAAAAAGTGTTTTCTTTTTAAACAACACAATTGCTGCATAACTTTTACATTAAAAATGAAGTATTTTTGCAAATGGTAACTTTAAAAGCATAATATTCAGTATACCTTTTGATAATTAATAGAATAATATCTTTTGATCGCATCATGATTTACTGTTGATAACTGCGAACCGATTAAAATGAACTCGCCATTTAATAAAACAATCAATTTTTTGTTTTAAATTTCATCGTTATAGAAATTTTGCATATCTTTTTGCTTATACTTCCAATTTTAGCACTGTCATTTTAAACGAATTCAACGAGCGGCAATTTTGATACAAAAACAGTTTCGAAAATATCGATCTGTCAGAGGTAAAATAACAGAAGACCAGTGCGATATTAGAAAACATCCTTACGGCAGCCTGACGATGAACACTCTGCTTCAACTGCATTCTTTCATTATTTCTACAAAACGTTGCGCAGCTTATTCAAAAAATTGTATAACTGCAAATGACGTGCTATTTTGGAAGCAAACGTTAGCTGCTATGCGCATTCAGAATGCATTTAGGTATGTCAAGTTTAACTATTCATTTGAACAAAAACATATGACTATTTTCAGAATTCATTTAAAAAGACACTCAGCAGCACGTATTATTCAAAAATTTATGCGAAATTCTAAAAACAAGTAGGTGGACTTTTTAAAAAAAATTACCACTGTTTTAATTAATCACAATTTTACTTTATAACATCATTTCTTCAATTCTAAAAATTTATTTTGGCAATTTTTTTTAATAATTTTATACATAAAAATTATAATATTTGAGGTTACATTGGTTGCGGTACAGAAGACTGGAAAAACCCTGAAGTTTTTAGCATTGAAAAGCCATCTTGAACTGTTTTTACTGCTGCGTAATGTGATTGCAATTCCCTTGGGTATAATTGGCTCAAATTGAATCAAATAACTTGACAATTTTTAAGCATTCTGTAATGTAACGCTTGATATGACATATGCTGTGAAGAAATAAAAATATTCTTAGCAGAAATGACAGCAACTTTAAATTAATATCACTTTAAATGAATCATTTATAAATATCACGTCATTAGTTTCAAATGTTGAAATTGTTTTTTTTTAATTATTTGCATAGATCATCAAGTTATCTTCAGTTTGAAATGCAAAATTCAAAAAGCACTGATGCCAAAATAGCTGTCGAAAGTAAACAAATAAATTCAGTCAACTAACCGCAGATAAATGCTGGAACCTTTCCGGACATATTGCTGAGTTTTATTAGTTTAAGAGCAAATTTTTTGATTCTATTCATTTATTCAGCAATTAAAAAGCACTTATTTATTTTGCTTGCAATTTGCAGTGAGTTATTAAGATGCAAAATGATGCCTCGAAGGTCGATGCCTTGAATATTACCAATTATTTCAAAAATGAATCTGACGAAAATTCGAACAAAATAAAATTAATATCAAAAACTGTCCAAACAATGAAAAAATGAATATATCGAATAGAACAAATGAAAATTTTGATAATTTATAATAGCAAAAACCATCTATCATGAACCAATGAACTGAACAATTTACATTTCCTTAAATTCAGAATAAGATAGTTCAGTTGGTAAAGTTGAGTAATAATTTATTTTTATAAAAACGGTAAGAAAACATGAACATAGTAGCAGTAGCAAATAGAGACGTTGATTAATTTCACTTTTGCGCAGCTTGCAGTTTCTTATCCGTGACAATGGATGGATTATCATGTTATCGTACGTTTAGGATGAAAACATACAAATGCAAATTTTCATGATAGAACAAATAATGGACACGATTGAGGGCAAATAATGCATCAAATTTATGCTTTGAAAAATTTTCATTCTAGATATTCAGACTTATGTCGAAAATAAAGCTTTGCAGTTTTTTTTATTAAATTAAACTGTCATTGTTTATATAATTATTAATAAATTTTATTATTTTTCATTTTTAACAACAGTGTTTCATTTAGTTGAATTTTCATACGCAAAAAGTTAACGCAGTATATTTTAAAAAAATTCAAATTTGGTTTGCAATTTTCTGAATCTGCTTTCAATATTCAAGAATACGAATGCAATGTATTTTATTCAAAATATCCACTACTGTATATTATGATATGTAATAATGCATCATCAGTCCTATTTTTTTTTTGCTTATTACTATTTTTTTTAAGTAGAAACTTTCTGCAGCTCATCAAGTTGCATCTGATTGCATAGATCTTCATTGCGACAGGCACAGTAAGTACTATCGATATTGCTCCATTTGCCATGCTCACAAATTACATTTCCTTCCACTCTTCCAAATATGGCCAAAACAAATGAATTGTTAACACAGCGACGTCGAATCATTAGTGGATCTTAAATATTAAATTAAAATGAAACTTTATTTTGATTAACATTTCATTTCAAATGAAAAGTTATTAAAATTAACAAATTTCAAAATGTCAAACTTAAATTTTTTTTTATATATTTAGAAGAAAAATTTCTTTTAATAATTGAAATAAAATTTTTAGAAAATTTAAAATTAAAAAATTAAATTAGTTTTTATAACTTTTTATTTGGATGCATGAATTGGATGGAATTTCAGAAAAAGCAATTCCAGATAACTGCATAAAAAATTTTCAAAATATTATTTCAATTTATTCAACAGTAACTTAAAAATAATTTATTAATAACAGGAAGAAAAAATAATAACCGACAGATGTTGATTGAACAAGCAAACACCAGTCACATCGGCTGAGAATACCACTCTTGGCCGAGTTTTTGTTCGAATCTAAGTCGCTTTCAACGCAAGAAATGAAACTTTGATCCAAATCTTTTGCGATCAAATTTCCTTGATTTTCATTCAAAGAAAACGACAATGTCACGCAGAACAAAGCAAAATAATAGAAAAATCCGAATCGCTTCATCCTTTACCCCTTCTGTTTATTTTCAAGTTGCAAAATGTTTAAGCTGTTCAAAAATTTCCCTTTAAATAAGCGATAAAATTTTTCCTGACAAATGAAATAAGATTGAAAATAGAAAATGCGCAAATGTTCGAATTCTATCAAATATATTTAGAACTGCAATGCTTCAAAGTCAACTTATTCTGTTGTTCAATTTGATAAATTTGAAAGTCTGTTTCAACAACTGGAAAGAAAATGCTAAAAAAAGAATTATTCACTTATTTCATCAACAATAACCTACCGCATAAAATAAATAGAAAAAACATTTTCTTCTTTTTAAATATGAATAATTATAATTTTCACTATACTGTTCGTTTTTTTTTTTGCAAAATATAAACAGCAAATTTTGCATTTTATTTTCTATTATCTTTTTTTATAATAAAATTTGAGTTAAATTTATTAGTTCATCTGAATGGTTTTTATACATTATAAATACTTTATGAATAAGGATTTTTATTTTTATTTTTTTTGATCTAACATAAAAAGTGATATCAATCTGATTGTAGAAGATAGACAAAGCAAAAAACAATACATTGAATGGATGAAAATTAAGCAGATATGAAATACAGACCATCTGAAATGAAGATATTCATCTTCACAAAATTTCAAAGCATATATGACTTAAAAAATTATAATAAAATGCAATCAATGTAGAATTAAATATTTAACATTGAGACATTATTTATATGCGCTGTTGTTGAAAAATTTTAAATTGCATTTTTGTTTGTAAATTTTCTATTGAAAAATAACATCTGATTATCTGAACACACGATTTTTGGGGATCTTTCAGATTATCAGATTTTCAGATAATCATGCGTTTTGAATGTTTGAAGCGTTTATGGTTGTTATCCTCAATCAGACGCCGAACAATAGACATTCCGTTTATTATGCGACGACATTATTTGCCCTTTACTCGCTTGAATTGCATGCAGCGTTTATTAACGTGGTTGACTATATTCTTCAGCGCTGGATTCAAAAATCACCAGGTTTAGTTTGTGTCGTATTCTATATAATCAGTAATAAGTTTCTGTTTAAACGAAAATAGCTTCTTCTGTTTAGCGGCATCGCGAATATTTCTCATGAGCATCAGTTGAGTAGCGCTGAATTTTTTCTGCTGCCCCATCCACTTTAAGCCAACTTTGAGGCAAGAATAGACTTCTGAATGGTTCAGCCCTTCATTTCATTTAGCGGACATATCAGACATATTGGCATCTTCATGTTCATCTTTTTCCATTGCTTCGAGTATTTCATCGTCAGTTAGTGTTTCAAATAATGGGGTATCATCATCGGCTAGCCAATGTTCAACTTCGTCCTGCGATAATTAAAAATCTCCGAACATTTCCATTATATAGTCATCATCACAGTCTACTGATTCGTTTACACATTTTTCATTGTAACCAAGAAGTATATTCCATGCTTCGCGCAAAGAAATCGAGTTCCACGCTTGTGCAATCATCATATAGCAGCAATCTTTGAAATTTATGTTCTCAAGTTGTGACACCAGATCGCCTCCATTACCTTTTGAATGGACAATTGTTCGCGAGAGTTTTTCCTATACTGCTTTCTTAAACTTTGAATAACAGCTTGTGATCTATTGGCTGAACAAGTGATGATACATTCGGTGGCAAAAACACAACTTTGAACAAACCATTTTCACAGTCTAGCAATTCGCAGCAAGAATGACAAGGTGCATTGTCAATTATGAGTAGCATCTTTCCTGATTTTTTTGTCTTATGCTGGCATTCCTTAACGTGAGGAATAAATATCTCATAATACTAGCAGAAAAAAAATATCTTCTGTCATCCAAGCTTTTGGCTGATAATCATAAACCATCGGCAACTTCTGCACACTAATCTTAGCTCGTGGGCGTTTTGATTTTCCAACTAACAACAGTTGTAAACGATCGCAACCTGAAGCATTCACGCAACAAAAAAATCTCATTCTTTCTTCACATGACTTAAATAAAGCTTTTGCTTTTTTTCCTTAGTTTTTGCTCCAAACTTAAAATCTTTCTCTTTTTAGTAGTAGACACAATGGACATAAAAATTAGCAAACAACAGAATGTTATACTAAAATGCTGGTGAAATTTAATATCATAAACGATGAATTTTAAACAGCCGACCAAAATGTGTTCAGATAATCAGGTGCTCGGATAATCAGAGTTCCACTGTATTTCATTCGGTGTTGTGTTTGTAAAATTTGCATAATACATCCATATCATGTCGTAAAAAAATTTTTATTCAGTTTAGTAGTAGTAGTAGCAGTTACTGTTGTTGCTTTATTTCACAGTAAAAGTATACTCGCAGGAAACAATCAATATGTTTTCAAATAAAAAAAGCATGAAATAAACAAAAGAAAAAATGCAAGATGCAAGGAGGATTAACCATGCAATATGTCAGTGAACAAAAGCAATTTCGTGAACCAGACAGAGAACAACATTTTTCAATAAATAACATTACAATTAAGTAAGTTCAAAAATACTACTATCTGTCAAAGCAGTTTCAAAAAAATAACTTTTCTTTTCAAAAATAAAAATACTATATATTTTTACGGTATTTTAACAAAAAATATTTTTATGATGATAACAGAGATACTAGACGTAATTTGAGGATGAAACGTGTATTCTGTGTAATATTTGTTGGATGATTTTGTTTTGAATGTTGCTTGTTTGTTGAATTGGATGGATGGCCCAAACGGTTATTTTGCTGTCATCATTTTCACAAATTCTAAAATAAATAAAAAGCAATTTTAATATTGTGTGCATCATATATTATTTTTCAAATGGAAAAGCTTTTATATACAGCGCTTGGTGCTGATCCATTTGTCAATTAAATAAACATATATAAATTGAACAGTGTATTATATGAAACTAACATTTAAGCATTATTCAAAATAATCATGTTGTTCATCCGAAAACACAATTGATAGATTAGTCCTTAAAAAATTCAAATTCTGAAAATTAAACTTTTGTTGAAAGAACAAAATTAAGAATCCTACATTTAATATTCAAATTTTTAATATATACCGTGGTAATTCACTAAACCATCACCATCCAAATCTGCTTCCCGAATCATTTCCTGAACTTCTTCATCCGTGAGTTTCTCTCCAAGGTTAGTCATTACATAGTGAAGTTCAGCAGCGGAAATAAACCCGTCCTTGTCTTTGTCAAAAACCTTAAAACCGAATTGCATGTTAAAATTTAAATTAAAAAACAGAAAAGAAAAGAGACCAAATACAATTCTGCTATTATAAATTATTTTACTTGAAACGCTTCCTTCAGTTCTTGTTCAGAATCAGAATCTTTCATTTTTCGAGACATCATCTGCAAGAATTCGTCAAATTCGATTGTTCCGTTTCCTGAAATTATTCGACAATAAATTTCGATTTATTTCTGTTAAAATTTAAATTCACTAAAGTCATACCGTCTTCGTCAACTTCGTTAACCATGTCACGAAGTTCAGATTCAGTGGGCCTTTGACCAAGTGAACGCATTACAATTCCAAGCTCTTGAGAAGTAATTTTTCCGTCTCCGTCTTTGTCAAACAAATTAAACGCTTCTTGAAATTCAGCAATCTGTTCGTCAGCAAGACCAAAACGATCAGCCTGTGCATTTATAATTTATAGCTTTTAACTTTGACATGTCATTCAAAATTAGCTTCATTTAATTTATGTTTCTTAATCTGCACAAAAATCCAATATTATTTTCAATGCAATAACTGGCTTCCGGCATTCAGGTTGTTCATTATCATTGTCTCTTATTTTCCTTTGGTCTTCCCCTCACTGATAATAAACCAACAGTCGTTGATTCAAGAAGAATATACTTTTCAGAACTCTAACAGCAGAATAATTCCTCAACAACAGCATCATCAACATTACACAAATCATAGATCAATTTATAGGACAGAATACTGTTGATTAACGAAGTTCCAAAGCAAGATGGGATGTCCTTCAAATGATATCTTGTTATCAAGAAATTCCACATGAGAGAAAACGTAAGAAGCGACAGTTAACGCTTGGCAGTTTCATCACCAAGATATCTGAGGTTGAAAAATCAAAGCCTGGTCTATTATTACAATGATTAATATGAACAATAAAGTATGTAAGCATTTTTACAAATACTTCAAATAAATTTTGTTATATATCTATTCTGACTTTTGTTTGAACTGATGTACTATAAACACATGCTATGATGACTTCGTACAACGCTGTTTAGCTCAACGCTCTTTTTTCAGGAACGGACCAAGAGCGTTAAGAGGGGTATGCCTGTACACCGTTTCATACTATAATATTTATGACACATTAATTGTAAATGTTGTTGAAAGCTGCAAAAATAAAATGTGCCATTACTCCTACGTTCATTTTTCAAATGCATATTTTGCAATTGTTTATTTTTATTTGTTCACTTTGTTTTTCGATAAATAAAATGTCAGTTTTAGTAGAGTAGCATTATATTATAATATTTGCTTTTGAGTTTTTATTGACACTCTACAAAAAGCATTCTAGCAATTTTTTCTCGAAATTTAGAAGAAAGCATTTCACTATGTTTGGTGTTGAGCAAGAAACATTTTAGCGAGCAAAAAAACTCATTTTGAGATTTTCATTAATTAAATTAGTCAAGTGTTGCTGAATAATGTTGACTGACAATTAAAAATGTATGAACAACTGTTGAAAATTGAAAAAAATATCCTCTTTTCAGCTCGGCTTCAGTGATGTGCAGCTACATGAAACATTCACATCACATATCGAAACAATACTTAATTTTGCACTCTGATTTGCACGATCTATGTGTATATATGCATATATAACTGTATCATATAGATAAAAACTAAAAACTGCTACTTAAAGTGCTACATGCATGAATAAACATATTTTATAATTTTCACACCTTTGTATTATTAAAAATGTTGTTTATTTATAAAAATTATTTATAATGAAAATGAGCATAGTGTTAACTAAAGAGTGCAATTTTTTCAGAGCACGCAGTTGCTAAAAATAATGAGTAACGTTGAAACAGTTGCATCATTAATTAGTCGACTAAAACCAAACGTGACTAATTTTAAAAATAAAAAATGATTCATCATATTTTGAATTAATAATTAATTAACTTTACTGCAACTAATTAATTACTCAGCTTCATATTATAACTGCAGTTTAAGATTTGTTAGCTTAAACATCAGAATATTATTAATGCTCAAATAGCTAGTTTAATGAAAAAACTAAAGATTTCTTTTCTTTGTTTCAATTTATTTTAAAATGCTATCAGAATTTGAGCAATATTTCCTAGCAGTATATAATAATTATGCATACGGTACGGTATGGTTGCTTGGTAAAATAAATTAGACATTAATGTTGGTTTATTTTAATCCATTTATAAATGAAAAATAAAGAATACTTGCAATAATCTTTGTTTTTTGTGAAATGTTATCATGCTTTTTACAATATTCTAAATCGGAATCTGAATATGTCTTGATCATTTTGCTGTTTCTTAATGCAAGAAAGACACTATAAGAAATGGTGCAGATGACAATATAGATTGTATGCCTTAAAAATTAAAAAAAAGAAAAATTCATTTTACATCTTTTCTCATATCAATGAGATAAAAGTGTATAAGATTTTCGTATTTTTTAATTTTAAATGTGAAATTTGAACTGCATTTTTTTGTTTTTAAAATTGTAAAAACTTTATATTTATGAATAATAATTTAATGCATTGTATAAGAATATTGTTATTATTTCTGAATGACGACAAATATGCAGAGAAAACGATGATGAATTTTTTTCAAATTTTCAACAGAAAAAAATATTCATTTATACAAAAAGATATGGCGTTGCTGAAAAGTTCAGATTTTACTTATATAACAGGGGTTCTCAACCCGGGGGGAATTCTCCCCCAGGAAGAAATTTGCAGATTTCAGGTGGGAGGAGGGGGGGGGAGGGGAAATTCTGTCTTCAGATTTGTGAACTCAAAAATAAAAGCATTAATGTCGTAGGGATAATTTGTAGTTGGCCACTGGCTACTACGCGTTGTGTCTGATGTAAGTTAGGCAAAATGCTTACTATGAAATTCATCAACATGTAATGAATTACAGTAGTAACTTGGCATTTCACTGGAAATTTTTGTCTATTGAAATGGAAAACTCCACTTTTAAAATAATCAAAGTAAATGTACATGTACGAATATAATGATAAATATATTTTCGATATTATATTTGCATTATTTGGAATGCGCCATTTGAACCAAACAGTCTGCAAAGTGGGAGTGACATTCTACCTAACTGTTTAAAGGCCGCATGGGGAGAAAGGTTGAGAACTACTGTTATATAACAAGAGTGGTTGAAAATAAATAAAAAAAAACAAGCAAATATTTCAGTAATGAGCTCACATTGTGGCAAGGTGTTGTCGTGATAATCGACACTAGTGTCAGCTGGAAGAAAAATGATTTCGACTTGAAAACTGCTTCCAGGCTGTTGAACATTTTGCTCAGTTAGCTTAAAAAGCAACTGACTAAATAACTGCATTTATGAAAATACTTGATGTAATTGATGTAAAAAAAATCTGTGATAAAGATATTTTCAACATTCAGATGTTTGAAATCTATTCATTCCAATAAACAAGTAATACGACAAAATCTGTTCAAGCTGTTGTTTTTATTTAGTTTTTAGCTCACAGTTTTCTCATCTCAGTATTTTTAACTTGCGTATTCTTGGTTTTATACAACACAAAGCACTTAAAAATTTTTTCCTTATATTGCTTCCTTAAGCAACAGTTGAATGAATGACTTTACGAGAAAAGAAAAGAATTACTTCGACACCGTTTTATACTATATTACAAATACTGCACAGATTTTAAAGTTTTGTTTTTAATCTGAAAAATATTTTTTTCAAAGAAAAAAAATTGTACTTTCTGCAGATGTATAATTGCTATTTATTTATTAATTTTGAAAACTGAATAAAGTTTGAAAATATTAATGAAATTGTCCGATGCCAGTGTGCACAATTATGAGATGCACAATTGATCAACTGATTTATTCGTTCGAGCTGTATGTAATCTGAGCAGTAATCTCTTGAGCATGTCAAAGGAAGATAATAAATACGAGCTCACCGCGTTCATTTTATCAAATGCTCTGGATCATGTGATAACATAAAAATAGCTTTTCATTAAAAAAGTCCTAAATCGAAATTTGAAAAATCACTTTCGCAATACTCAATTGCTTCGCCAAATTCCCCAAAGAAGCTGGACTTTATGCAATTAATTCTTGGCATTATGAACTGAAATAAAAACTCAGCTTTGGAGCAAAAGATGAAATCAAATTTTAATTCTCTATTTTCATTCTTTTTAAAATAATTGAAATTGCAACAATTTCTCATCTATCAATCAATCAATCTATTTATCTATATATCCTATCTATTTATTTATTTATCTATCTAACTATATATGTGTAAACATGGATATATCCCGCAACTTTCATCACAGACGCAGAAGTAAAAATAAACAAAGCTCAAATTTAAATGAAAAAAGAATAAATTACATTAACCTTTCTCTTAACAAATATGCTTTGAAGAACTAGAGTAGATATTTTTGCTTTTTGTCAAAAAATTTTCAAATAACTTATTTCTTCTTAACTTCGATACTTTCTTCAAACGATCATATACGTTCTCTCTTCCAACTTAATCAGCCTTCACATGTGTCAGCTGAATTTTCAATAATATTCATGTTGTGAAAATTATTTTTTTTTTGAAATAAAAAGAAAAAAATATATGCATAATATTAAGCATTTATGATAGCAAGTTATAATTCATAATTCAAAAAATATGAATAAAGAAAGAGGAAAAATAATTTGAATCTTTTTTAAACATCTGAAACTCGCATAATAATAATAGTAATAATAGTTAGATTTGAATTACATAATGTGAAGTTGGAACTGGATTAATTTATAAAATTAGCTACCATCAACAATTCAAAGAAATAAATAAATGGAATTTTTATTTTATAATAATGCTTATAAATTACAAGAGTCGTACAAATTTTCAGTTTGATTTACTTTCTGTTGCTTGTAATAAATCAACGATCCTTACAAATGTACATCGATGAAAAATTACCAAAAAGATTGTTGAACAAATTTTTCATATTTCAATTTCTATAATTTTAAAATTTATTCATCAATGTTGTATGAAGTAATTAATTTTCATCACTATGTGCCTATATGCTGGCAAAAGTACGGTTTTACTGAATCAAAGAAAAAAATAATTTCAAAGGAATAAGTAAAATTTTTTACGCTTGATAATTAAAAACACTGAAGAAAAAAAATCTTGCATACTGAATTTATAATTTGAATGTCGTTTAATTTTATTAAAAGAATTATCTTAAATTCTTTTTAAAAAATGTAAAAGGAATGCATCATAAATGGTAAAACAGATTATTTATTTAGAATAGAAAATAATAGTAGAAATTTATAGATCACAATGCTTTAGAATTGTAATCATCATTCAATTCAATCAATGAAACAATGTTCTCCAAGAATTGCGTTGCATTATATATATATATAGGCATTTATATTTAAACTTGCTTCGTCTGTTATTTGCAAAACTCAAATGATCAAACAATGCTTGGTCAATAATTTAAATTGTTGCAATTTGAGGAAATACTTCAAGGAAAACAATACAGATAAAGAAGAATAAACGTCATCGGTTTTCAACTTTCAACTAAATCTGTCCATCTTCCTTCTATGTATATATATATGTACATAATATTGTAAAAGATTTTTTATTTTTCTGTTGTAATTTTATTAAAAAAAATAGTATCTCGATCGCATTTTATTATTTGTTAGCACAAGTGAATAAATATAACATCTATCAGACAATAGAAATGCTTAATAATAATAATAATAATAATAGTGATAATTCTAAATTTGCTTGTACTCGACAATTTTTCAAATGCTAGTAATAATTAATTTTACATGTGCTCATTAAAACAAACTATATATAATTACATGAAGAAAAATACTAAAACTGACTAGTTGCTTGCTATATTTGACATCAATGAAAGTTCATAATTCAGTTTGCTTGAAGTTATATAAATTAACATGACGCAATCAATCAGCATCATTATGCTTCCTCTAATTTATGACTTTGCTCAACTCAAAATCTACTAGCCAGTCAAACTTCCTCAAATCACATCCCTAGATCAGAACCTTATTTATTGTTGTTATCAAATCGCTGATCATGACGATCATAAATCCGTACATGAAATCACCTTCAGCATGCTACTCACATGCAGCATGCTTATTATTATTTTTTTTTATTTTTATTTTTTACATTTTGAAATATTTATTGCAAATGGAACATGATAAACTCCCATCCATTCAATGTGCTATGTTTCATTCGTTGTTTCTCTTTTTACTCTAGATGTGACTTTATTTGAAAAGTTTTCATAGTTCATGAAGAAAATGGTCATTTGTTATTAAGAAATTCATAGTTAACCATTTGAATTAGTTTCAAATTATAATTTGCTTATTTATTTAATAACTGGAATTTTTGAAGAAAAAAAAATGGTTAACTTGTTCTAAAATTCAATGAGATCAATATGCAAAGATCAATAAGGGGGAGGGAGAGGGGGAGGTAAAAAAGAATTTTTATTCGTATTCTGTCATCTTTGGCAAACAGGTGAAAAGGAACTTTCGAATTAATAGTTTTCAATGAACAGTCGAAATGAAAAAGAGAAAAATTTTAAATAAATTTTTATGATTATCAGGGAAAAAAATTGAGAAGAATTTTCAATTTGTCAAGAAAGAAAAGCAGTAGTGTAGAGTGGGAGAAAATTATCTTAAAGTAAAAAAAGAAAAATTAATCAAATTATTAATGAATTTATTAAATTCATTCATTCATTAAGACGGTATCGATTAATAGTTTTGCACTGGAAATATGTGATTATTGGACAATGATGACGAGAAAATAAATATAGAACATTTTTGAAAGTGTTTGTTGTTGAAAATTTTGTAAAAAGATTATTAGATTTTGATTTTGATAATTTCCTTTTGAAAAATTCATTTCAACATTAATTTGGGAAATATTTGAAGACTGTTCTCGTATGGTTGATCGTAGACAAGCGTGAAAATTAATCCAAAAAAAAAAAAAACAATCAGAGCAAAAATAATGTCAACATGATTAATAATTTTTTTCAAAAGTAAAAAAGCAGCATTTTTGCATAAATAAAAAAAAACAAAACAAAAACAAAAATAGAATACTTACCGCCATGATCGTGTAGAAGATGAAGTTGGTGTAATGTGTCAGTAAGATAAAAATTTGTCTATTGTTGAGTGGAAGAAGTGGATGATGGAAAACAAAAAAACTGCCAAATGGGAAAAGTTGAATAAAATAATAGAAGAAACACCAGTTGAAATGATCAAAATCGCAGAAGAGGTCGTATTGGAAGAAAATGTGTGTGTGTGTGTGTGTACGTGTGTCTGTGTCTGTGTGTGCTGCTCAACGGGAGGCGGGCAATAATTGCATGCAGCTTATGCGTTCAAGACAAGCAGGCGTGTATAATATGAAGAATCAACTGAAACAACAAAAACTTGGTTATCTTATTGCTAAATGACTGAGAATAATTAATTAAGTGCTATGGACACACGACTGACTGAGAACTTTATACTTCGGCAACTTTTTCCTATTTCATCTTCTACATATTTTTCTTGTCTATTAAATATTTTTATAAAATATTCAATTGAAATATAATCATAAATGATTTCGATCAATAATTTAATATATTTTATAAAAATATGAATAATGAAATAAATGCACACTAACATCTACACACACACACACACATGCATACATACATACATACATACATATGCAAATAGATCGAATAAATAAATTGTTCTTGAAATGAATTGAAATATTTAGTTGGAAAAAAAGAAAATTGCCGCCAATTGACTGTCCATCTTTTGCATGGATGCAAAGAGTACCAGAGTGAGGAGGCAAGGCGGGGATTTTGACGGCGTCATTTGGTGGCATGAGCCCATTTCTCAGCAGTTGTTCAAATTCAAGCTAACTAATGGAAGCCACGTAAGTAAACTGGTATGGCTGCTAGTGTCAACGTTGGCGCAATCACGAATTCAAGGCACGTCAACAACAGCAATAGAAGCAGCAGTAGCAACAACAAAACAACAACAACAACAACAACAACAACAGTGGTGTGTGAATTTTTTCAGCTATTAGCTGTGGGATACAGGAGCAGTAAACGAATAAATTGCCGGAAGAGAAAACCTAGCCATTCACTTTTACACAACGATCATCGAAGAAAAAAAGCGGCTTTCACAAACACAAAATGATTCATATACTTCAGATTCTGTGTTATTTTAACCTGAAATTGCCTGAATTCTTGATTCGAAATTCTACAACAAACTATTCTACATTCGACTTCATTTTCTTCAACATACTCTTTTGATAAATTGAAAATGGATCAGGGGACTTTGCAAACTCATTGTAGAATGAATATATTCGCAATTTTCAATTCTCTGCAGATCTCTCTCAATTGCACCACAAGCAACAAACCAACCGAACATATCCAATAAACATCTCTTCTCCATTTTATGCGGAATCAAATAATCATATTTTGATCATATTGCAATGATTTATTATTTCAATGACGCAATTTTGCCAATCCCATTCCCAATTGTGAATACATTTCAAAATGGACAAGCACAATTTGAAATTTTCCTATTGCAAAATAACAAAACCTCAAATAGCAGCATAACACAACATAACATTGCCAAACAGCAATTTTTTCTGTTCATATTTGCACTGCTGTTATTGTTGTTGTTGTTGTTGCTGCTTTTTTTTTCTTTTGGCTAAATTTTCTTACTTCCTCATTTTTATCAGACGAGCATTTAATAAAATTGTTTTGTGTATGAATTAATTTCAAATTTAAGCAAATATTTGTTTATGCAAAATAATTTTCTTCATTCAAGTTGGCCATTGAGCAGTAAATGGATTATCATTTTCAAGTGGAACAATTGAAAAATTATTTCGTTGCAAAATTAAAAGTTTATTTATATGAAGAAGGGTAGAATTTTCTATAAATGATTTGATGTTAGTCTTTTTCATGACATGCATGCATTCTTCGTCATATTCTTCGCTATGGAAGAAATTGAAACTAACTAACAGGTTGGAATGATGAAAACTGATGAAAGCGATGAAATTAATAAAAGTTTTCTTTTCCTTTACATCATCATAATAATATTCGAACAGTGTCTTTTATTATAGAATATGATCAGTAGTTATAATAAAAGTAGTAGTGGTAAATGTTTATTAATTGTTGTGAAAGAGAAAAATTGTACTACCATAATGGTCACATAATGTCGCTTTTTGCTAATCAAATTCAATATTCATAATGTTCGCAATTACGTTCCATTTAACATTTGTATACAAATGAAAATGCAAATTACTTATTTAATGATAAAAAAAAAATAAAAATAAAAATTGTAGTTGCAAATTGGGAAATTTTTTGAAATTTTAAACAAGCAACCTACCAGCAAAGCAATGAAATTGTAGATGAATAATTGAAAAAGAGAGAAAATCACTTGCAATTGAAAATTACAATAATGTAGTATGCATAAAATGTTGTGTGAAGTGAAAATTTTGCTACTGCTTCTTTTTCCAGTTTTCTTGTTAGCAATGGAAAGCCACTTGTGAAAAGCTGAACAATACATATACAAAGAACTGGCTAGATGATAAAGCGCTGCAATCATTTAATGATTTCCTCAGAGAATTAATTGTCTTTGTCATTCTGGAAACGATTTGTTTTATTATTATTTTTTTTCTTCTTTTATTTTACGAGTCGAAGTTTTCAGAAAAAAAATGAAAAGCAATAAATATTCACTTTTAAATGCAATATTTCTCTTCGATCGTCGAAGAAAAACAATTGCATATATATATATATATTTTTTTTTTGCTTTCAATTAAATCAATACCAGAATATGATTATATGAACTTGCGTTTTCATCTTTCCACCACATGCGATAATTATTTATGATTGCTGTTTTTTTTTTCTTCTTTGCTGCAAATCACTTGATCTAATACAAAAAGTTCATTTTCAAAAATTAAATTAAATTATTATAAATTAAAAAATAAGCAATTATTTTCTATACAAAGAAGACATGGAATCTGACAATCATCTCGATCATGTCGAGAAGTAATACGTAATTTGTTGTAAAATTGTGAACAATTTTTTTTCCATTCATTTAAACCTTATAATTATTTCTTATTATTTTTATTTTTAAAATAAACTGGAAAAAGTTAAAAAGAAAAAAAGAAAAGCTTTTCATTTGATAGCCAGAATTTGTTTACGGGGACAAAGTGGACATGTACAACACAGAAGAATGTCAGAAGAAGAAGAAGAGGATGATGATAATAATGCTAATAGTGATAATATTCGGAGAATGTGAAATTTCCCAAAAGCCAGTCGACCAGTTTTAAATTAAAAGTTTCAAAATTGACTACATCGGATAGCTATTAGCTGTGTGACTTTTCGCCCGCTTTGGAACAGACAAAGCGCGTTTGCATGAAAAATCGAACTAATTCCATCGAAATAAATCCTCCACACGTGTGTGTACGCGTGCGTGTATTCATTTCTTCTCCAATTGATAATCTTGATATAAACTTTTCACAAATTACGAATGTTTAGCTGTGAAGCTTTAAAAATACATTTCCAATTTTGAGCACAAAGAAAATTTTAAAGCAACGATCGAAATTCATTTGCAAATTTTGCAATTTTATAATTTTTGTGTCGATATTAATTTTCATAATCTTCGCTTGCATAAGTGAATGTTGACACTTTGCCATGCAGTGTATTCTGCACGACAAAATACAATCGCACAAGCTAATAATTTTTCCATTTCCCAATATCCATCATTTTGACAACAAACCACCTGCATTGGAGTTTGTCTGCTAATAATGCTAATTGCTACTAGTTCAATTTTTTTTTTCTGTTATTGTTATGCTGCGGATAATTATTGCGAGAAAAATTGAACATTGCCAATGACAATTACGAAACGCAATCGTTGTTGAACTATTTATGTATTTTCTCTTTGTCCAAAATCACTTTAAAAACATTGAAATAGTCCACTCAGTTTCACATTTTAACTTTTTGATCAATAAATGCACAATTATTGCAACAAAAAAAAAACAAATTGCACTTTGAAGTGGTTTTCTATTCAAAAAAAAAAGAAAGAAACAAATTTACACCATGCAACAATTAATCAATTGCTCAAATGCATTTCAATATTAATTTGCTTTTTTCAGTTCCAATTTTTTGCTCACAACTACAACAGGTGCTAGTGTTTTGCTTCTTGATTATACGAAATAGCGATAAATACACAAATGCTCGCGAAAGCTGACAATTTGAATTAAATGGAAAGAGAAATTTTTTCCTGAAATATGCACGAAACAAAAATTGTTATTTTCAATTAGGTAAATTTCCCCTTTTGAAAACAAAAAAAAAACTAGATCGATTTGAAAAATAATATTCGTAAACTTGGTGGTAGAAAACAGCTTCAACTGACAATCAAGCATCCAACTGAAGAAGCATTGATTTCGTCTCTGAAACTGAAATACCAGCAGCTCATGCCAGTTTTAACAATATTTCAAGCAAGTGCTTGTCGTGTCAAAAAAAAAAAACAATTTTATGACATTTTTTCTCTGATCAACAAAACGCTCAGATCAGAGTTCACGTAAATCTCAACTGGGTAAATTTTCTTCCACAAACAAATCTTTCTTTTATTCATTTTTTCAGCATGCATTCAAACATGCACCTGACAAAATGCTAATAACTACACAGCTCAAATAATTCAAGCAAGCAGATAAAAACAAAACAAAAACATCAATACAATCTGTTCAAATTGGTGATCACAAATCTTTTACCGTAACGTACACAAATTACAAATGCAGGTTTTTAATCTTTTGTAGGTCATTGAAAGATAAATAAAAGCGTAAATATCTCATGAATAAATAATATTAAAAAAAAACATTATACAGTTAATTAAATTATCGATTTTAAACTTTGCCCATGATAGCTTTTTCTTGAAAAAAAGAATTTATCAACTGCTGACAGTGCTAATATTGAAACCAATGAAAAACGTCAGAAATTTTTATTTTTTTAAATTTGCATTCAAATAATTCGATATCATTTTCACACGTCAGCAGTAAAATTTAGTGTAGTTTCATATCAATTGAAGAAAAAAAATATCTGGAAAACAGATACTTTTCAAAGTTTGACTGATTGAATAATTTTTCACCTTAAATTCGGGTGAAATATTTATAAATTGTTCATTTATTTTATAATTCACATTTTTTTTAGTAACCACAGATAGATGAACGATGGACATGCATGTACATTTGGTATGAAATTATTTTATCCATAATGTTCAGTGATCAAAATTCTACCCTGTCGGTGATTGATGGTGCAAATTGAGAAAAGTGAATAAATTGAAGAAACAGAGAGAAAAAGTCGCGACCGTTTGATGAAATTTTCCATTCTGTGAATTAATTGCGTGGTGAAATTTCAAAAGCGCACTAAAAATAACTTACCCCAGAAAATGGCCCCCATTTTCCATTTTCGATGGATTAAATAGCAGAATTAATGCCGCTGCACAGCTTGATAATGGATAATTGGAAATAAGTTCTTTTGCTCAAACAGGCAGACAATCTAAATTGCGGCTTATTTCTTGCCCTGACCATCAATGCAAATTTTCACTAGCCTCTACGTTTTTGGGAAAAACTGCGACCCGGTCCAAGTGACACAATGCGTTTTTTGAGGAATATCAATGGCCGAATGGCGATCAATCAGCCGCTGTTTTAATTTTCAAATTAACCCATCCAGACTACGGTAGTAAATCTTCAGGTGGGTAACATGACCGATTTTTTGTTTGACAATCGATCAACGACCGTCGTCTTCGGATATTTAATCCAAGCTTTCATTATATTCTGAGGAAGGCTTATTATGCTGAATAGCATTAATAACCATCCCCCTTCCCCCCCCCCCCCCCCAAAAAAAAGCTTAGAAAATCTCAATTCGCTGGATATTTTTGCTTCGTCGTAATTTTCGATTGACATCTCGTCAGGTGTAATTATTGTTTCCCGGAAATTGCTGCAGCAGTAAACGACTTTAGAAGCTTCATTCTATTTCAGCATTTCAATCAACTACATATAAATAACCTAGTTCTTATTTATTTTTAACTAATGCTTCGAAAAATCAATCACTCTCACGATGGATTGTCTTATTTTTATCCAGTATTATTATTTATTTAAATTTTGAATAAAAATTACAAATAAATAGAACAATAATAATATGGTAAAGATCAATTTATTCTTTTTTAAGCATATTTATTTGAAAGCAAATAAAATTCTGCTTATATTATTACACAATGACAGTTTATTAAATGTTTTGTTGTTGCAATACTGCAAACTGCCAGTTAAAGTAATACATTTTTCAAAACATCATTTCAAAATAAAAAGCAGTACGTTTTACAAACACGCATACAAACTGTACACATATATATATATATATATATATATGCGTACGTGACAAAATAGCCTGATTACCGGATATTTCTTCAACTGCTGTCATTTATCAACGAACGTATATTTTGACTGGAAAAAATGCAAATGCAAAACCAACTTTCTCAGCTTTCTGGCACAGTTTTATTGGACCTTCAAATGGTGCATTTGTGATGGTATGTGATAACACTTTTTCATTTTTGTATTCAGTAATAGCATCAAATTACAGGCTCAGTTTTGTTCTCTATTATTATTGCTTTCTTTTCTCTCCATCTTATCATATTTATTCATTGTTACTGTTTAACGCGGTTTTGCAGTTTTCAACAAATTTTTATTTATTACAACCTTTGAAATACAATTTCACAACGATAAATAAATAAATAAATATATATATATATATATTTGAATACAGATATACATCACAGATTGCATTTTTCTTGTTCACTGCCACTGTTGCGTCCAGCTTACACTGGACATCTTTCACATTGTGCTATTTGGAAAGAAATGCAAGTATTCAAATTTTGTACGTACTGAGCATATCAAGTGAACAGTAATCATAGCATAAAATCAATCCACTGCTTCGTGTTTTGTATATGAACTTCAGATGTATAATTCATTTTTTGATAAAAACAAAATAGCAAGCAATAACATAGAACAAGCAACATGTTCGATTCGAATAATTTTCCATCTGTTCATTCAGCAAATACCTGATTTTCATAATTTAGAAAAGTTTTTTTTTCTTCAATTTGCGTTTTCAAAAAAATAAATTCTATTGAATATTCTATATATATTTATACTATATAAGCAGTAGCGTCTGAAGTACGTACGTGAAATAAAATTATAAAATATTATCTGGTAGGATTTTGATTGAGGTAAAAACATGAACAACAGAATGTCATACCAGAAGAATAGAAATACTGTAGGCTTTATATATAGGCATTAGTATATGGCATTATTATCGGTTTTAAGGACATTTTAATGGCAACGTTGCTTCTGTAATATAGTTGCTGCTCGAAATACGAAGGTAAAGTTGAGTGTGTATGCACTTGTAGACAACACTGCTGTGTAGTAAAAACGGTGTAAACGAATAAAGCTCCTGCGTTACTCGCTTGAATCGAGCAAGCAGTTGCGCTTACCTGAACCCTGAATACCGGATTGATAATGGATAAAAAACAGAACTGAACGTTAACTTGACCAGACGACGTGATTAAATACCACTGCGAAGGAAACAGACCGTGAACAGTGCCTCCTGCTACACTCACCACCAAAGGTGGTGGACCAACTTGAGCGCAATCTATTTGCAATTATCGCTCTGAACCGACGACATTGACAAGAGAAACTGGCGCGATCAAAAAACAAATTAATCACAACTTTGGATTTTACATTATTTTGATTATGCACGCAAATTTATCGCATCGAAACAAATGCCTGAATATTTATACTAAAATGAGATCCATTCTGTTTGATACGCGTACGCGTACCATTTCTCACTACTACTAAACTTTCACTGATTACTAACTACTAAAGAATATAAAAACCAAAAACAGGCGAGTTTTTCAACAACTTTATTCATTAGTCCATTAAACGTAACAAAAGTTGCCAATAAAAGTGCACATCAGCTCGACATCTTTACCATTACAAAACTAAGTATAGTATTTTTAAAAAAAATAGTGGAATCGGCAACCGCCATTCCTCACAGAATATTGTATTACGTAAACAAACTCGACTGAAGGCACCGAGCATTTTTCTCTTTAAAGACAATATATCTATCCAAAATTACCAAAAATCATCACATTTTACAGGTATAGGGATATGAATATGAATATGAATATGAATATAAATATAAATATAGATGAAATTTGCTTTTTAAGAAAAAAAGGCAACGGTAAAACTGACGTTGCCTACGAGTTTTACGAGATTACTTTGAACTTGTGCCATGCTTAAATGACAAAGCAACTGTGCAAGCAAAGCACGTTCTCCAAAATTGTTGGCCAATTTTATCAATTTGCGTTCCAATAGCCATAGCCAACTTTACTGCCCGGCGGCATGTTGCTCCCTTGACGGCCGGATGCCTGGTTGGCGTTGTACCGATTGTGCTGACCAGGATTCGATGCACTCTCTTCAAATGCAAATTTCAACAATTAAGTAAATACAACAAATATGCAAAAATTAATGAACAACTTACCAGCACCTCCTGGCATTCCGATCGACTGGCTGTTCGATGCCATTGCCGCCGCAATGGTGGAATTCATCATCGGACCAGGCATGTAGCCGGGCGGATGACCTGCATAACCAGCGTTTGGGAAAGCAGGATACGGTGGTGTTCCTGTTCCCGCGAGCGCCGACTGGACATGCGAAGTATTTCCGACGCCATACTTGCCTGGTTCATACGGCATCTAAATGAATAAATAAAATTTATTGACATGCCTTTCACGTACAGAAAATCAATTCATCATACAAAATAATTAATAATCATCCAACAATAATTATTCGCTTCAACTTACGCATGCAATATATATACTATATTCGGTAAAAATATTTTCTTATTCTAAATCAATGTTTATCAACCAGCGGAGGGGGGTAGAACGTACGAAAGTTTCTGGGGGAAGAGGGGGGGAGGAGACGTGGGAAGTAATAATTTTTAGTACTGCACCGGCAAAGGTGTTCGAAATTCAAAAGTTCATTTCTGTTGCAACGTAAAGTAGTTCCCGAGCTCATGGATTTTTAATTTATGCGGCTCCTGAGATGCCTAGTCAATAGATATTATCATCATCATGTTATTTATAATGCACTGACAAACCGCTCGCCTGCATATATCATGGTGATCATTTTTATTTTGATGCTGGTGACTTTTCGTTCCCCGATGAACTGTTTCTCACAGTTTGGTCTACCTCAGGCTAAAGTTTCACCGCCTTTTTTTACTGGTCATCTTAGTTTTAGCTTAACAGCCTCAGCTGTGCACAGTTTATCATTTACCTTTGTACCTAAATCATATCGTACTGCATCTTGGCTTGATGCAACCATGAAGCAACAATTTGCTTTGCGTACACACAATACATACCGCACTAGTTTTTTTTTGGGGGGGGAGGGGTATCAACTGCACAACTTTTATTAAGAGATAAGGAAGGGGGGGGGCGTGTGCTGACACGGGTTGAAAACCACTGTTCTAAATGGTGAGAAGAAAAATCATTTCTCTCATTAACCATAAATGCTTTTAAAAATATTTTGTAAATAAAAATGACTATGGAGAACTTCGCTTGCGTTTGAGCATTTGAAATATGAATGACTGTTCACTTTTTTCTCACATTTTAAAAGCAAAACAAAATTATTTTCTCCTATTTCTACTGAAAGACTTTTGTAATCACGGACGATCAATTTCTCGTTTGGTAATTTCAAGAAAAGAATGAAAAGCAAAAATCCTCAACAACAAAAAAACTGTTAAAATTGATTTCACCTAATCACAAATGTAATTTTATGCAAATAAATTTAGAAAAAAAAAAGATAAAATACTTACTTTCAATGTCGAACTGTACGGTCGGTGACTGGTACCATCGGCAGTAGAGTGACTGCCAGTTGAACAAGTGTTCATGCTTCCAGCCGCCTTCAGTTGGTTGGATCCGCCAGCGGAGTAATTACCCCTCTCCGGATGAACCGTAGCAGGCATTTCCTCGTAAGCTGAAAATTAACAACAACAAAAAGAAATTAAAAATCAGTCAGTTGAACAAGTTGAAATTAATGAAAAACGAACAATTATTGAACCCCTGTCCCGAATAGACAGGGACGCCAGTCTTGTTCTGAACATTCACTGAATTGGACACGGACGTGCAAGTGCTGACAGCCGTCGGAACTTGAAAACCACCAACGCCCGTCTCAACAATTCCTCGAGGACCCATTCGATTACGATCCTGAAGCAAAAAAAAATATATAATTCATACTGACGACAATAAAAAATGCTGTGTTCGCAATTTTACCGAAAAATGAGAATAGGGTGGTGCAAAGCCCATCATCGAGTGTTGCTGTCCCCCGACCACGTTGGGTGGCGTAGCGAACGGATGACCGGCTCCTGCAGGCACCCCCGTAGAGGCGCCGTGTCCAGAGGGGGCCAGGCTCAAATTCGACATCGTCTGATGCAAGTTGGCCGCCGCCGCAGCACTGTTCATCGACTCTCCACGATTCATTTGCGGCTTGTAATCAGCTGCACCTTGATAATAAAAATGAAAAACGAATAAACGCAACAACGGACATATTATCTTATCAAATTAAAAAAATTTTAGCAAGAAAAAACTCAAAAACAAAACTACAAAATAAATAAAGGATAAATCAAACGACTATTATATTACCTGTATCCCGAGCGTTTCCTTGTCCTGACGCCAGTTGTTGCATAGCGTTCAGTGAATTCAAATCATACGAATTGTTGAAAAGTAAATTTGGAGCCGGAAGAAACCCAAGTTGATTCATTTGGTCGTACATCCCCTGTAAATAAATTTGAAAAAAAAAATATATATGAGTCTGTATTGTTATGTCCTGATATGCTAAAAAGAAAATAAAACTTCACTAACCATGTAAGGCGACATGCCAGCGGCAGGTAGTGGTGGCTGAAAAGGGGCTGCCAGTGGATTCACAGCCGGATTCCCCCCTGCAGACATTGCCGCTGGCCTGTGACCTGAAAAATACAAAAAGAACAAAAATGAATACAATTACAACATAAATGAAAAGCACGTATTTCTATTCTTTTTTACCAAACACATTGCAAGCAGCAGTGTAAGTTCTGTTGTTGTACATTTGATTCGACGGTGTCTCACCACGATTCAGCAGCGCTGTAGTGTTCGCGTTAGTCTGAAAACAAAGCAAAGTATGCAAAAATAAATAATGTAAAAAAATAAACCGCAACTTCAAACATAAATTTCACTTCAAGATTCAAATAAAAAGTAAACAAACAAGAAAGAAAAACTGCTAATAACCGACCTGCGCCCGTATACTAGCGTCCGTCGTTACAGACGAAGGCGTGTCGTTTAAGTTTGAGCTAACTCGCATAGTCATTCCCTCCGGGCCGCCATGATGCATATCTAAAAAATATTCAATAAAAATTAATTTTGATGAGTTATTTTGCAAAATAAAAAAATATATTAAAAAGTACCTTTCTTTTCGTCGCCGACTGATGGTGGACCGACACCGCTACCTTTGGACATCATAGCCATATCCAATTCATTTGAACCCATAGGCTGTGTCATCCCGCCAATAGGATAAGTGGAGGACATCGTGTTTCCACCCCGTCCCATCATTCCATGAGCCGAACCGGTTGCGTGCAGATTTATCGACACTGAACTCAACTGATCCTTACTGTTCGCTGTGACGTACATTGGCGATGAAGCATCCGTCGCCATTTTGCCTTTTCCCATAAATCTACAATAAAGTAGAACAATTTCCATAAATCAATAAACTAACAACAACAAGAAAACTTTACTCTTGGCCAGCCAGGTGACTACGATTCTGATAATCACGCATCACACCAGGATGCGCATTGGAGATGGAGTCGATCTGATATTTGGATTTCGCCTGACCCGTAATGTACTGCTGTCCTTTCACCATTTCACGTTGGTAAGCTAACTAAAATTAAGCCTTCATAACAACTAGTAATAAAAGCAATTTGAATCACCACCGTCCCCACGTACACTTCTAACTACTACTACCTATTGCACTATTTTCCCTATTAAAAAAGCAAATATCATCTGTCGCAGTAAAAATAACTTAATTTTTTTCAAACAAAAAACATCTTCACACGTAAAATCAAATTCAAAATGTAAAATGTACATCCTAGAATATTTTGAAATTACTTTAAAAATGAATTAAAACTATAATATCGTTAATTACAAAATTGAATGACAAATAAAATACAGTTGACATTGATTGATCACTGCAGAATAAATAATAGTAAAAAAAACACGCAGATATAGATTATTAAAGTGTATTACAGAATTCAATTAAAACCAGTGAAACAGAATTTTTTGTACATCAGACTGAAGCATTACGCTCCGAGCAATGTAAACTCTCATTCGCGCAGATACTTCAATTAACTGACTGAATATAATCGTCAACACCGCCGCGCAATGCTGCTAATTCAAATTTATCAATCTTATTATTTGTTTAGAAACTGCTGACCATCTGAGAACAACATAAAAAGCTAATCAGTTCTTATTTTCATATCAAATTAACCACAATCTAGTTCAGCTTGAATTTCTTTGTTTTTCCAAATCGATCACCATATTAAACATGATAAATACATTCTTCCGATATAAGATGTATTACAGTCAAATATTTTCATCCAAATTAGTAAAAAAAATTCAGATTATTTATTTATTGAAGCACCTGTTCTGCATTATAAATACTAGGAGTGCTTGCATTTTTAATATACTAATTGGAATTTTTATCCGGAATATCTTACTGAGAGTATTGTTCAATTCTTATTTAAATAAACATAGTTACAACAATTTTCAAAGGTTAACCAATACATTATCATCGAGTTTGAAAAAAAAAACATTTAGTTCTCATGATAATGAAAACAACTATTAAAATAAATCAACATTTGGTTGTTAAATAAACTGCTTTTTCTATAAAAACAGACAACGTTAAAAAATAATTGTTCTCCATTGAAAATAATTTTCTAAAATTTCAATTCTATTCAATGAATAATAAAAATATATATATATATATATATATAATGAAACTGCTTTCAAGGCGTAATTAGAAATCGAATAATTTGGCTAGCATGATATTGAATGGAAGTGAACACGGACAATGAAGCCCGTAAGTGAACAAAAGAAAACTCCACCTGCAACTGATCAAGCGGAAACGTGACCGCTAAGTGGCCAGACAGCTAAATAAATAATAATAAACCATTCTAGATGTATGATCGTCGACCAGTAAATGACCATTCAACGACAACCACCATATCACACATCACTTACCTCGTCAAGACTTTTCTGATTTTCGTGAATCCCTGTCGTCATTCCATCCGGCATGTTTGACATTTTAAAAGGCTTGGCTTTTCCAATCTGAAAAACAAAAAACAAAAAAATTCAATTACTATACAATGCCGTACAAAAATGCTACTTTCTTCCTGCAATTATCGAAAGAGATTTGTATTTCTATATCACACTAGCTTACTCCGAGTTCATTTTTCAACGCGTCCGTCGCTAATTGATTCCATTCCTCTCTGGTGGAAGCTCCCAAATATAAATCCCCATCATTGTTCGCTGAAACCAAACTCGATCCCATTGGTGCCGCTAATGATGGTGTATAGAAAACGGAATTGTTTCCACCTGAAGCTAACGGCTGCTCAACCACACTATATACACAAGAAAAGAAAAAAACAAAAATCAACGAAAGCACAAAAAAGAAAACAATTTAAATTCTAACTTCACGGGCTGGGGGGCAAAAGTGGCGCAGGGATTACCCGTTGCCAAATTGGCCGATTCCATCGGTGGAACCTGCTGGAACATTGACATGTCTTGCAGCACCACAGCACCGCTGTCCAGTGTCCCTTGATGCACGTCGTTACGAACAGCCTTAGATGCAGTGAATACTTTAGGACCTTTAGTCTGCAGCAAAATTAAAAGAAAAAAAAAAGACAAGCAAATGAAGTTTTTGCAAAAAATAAAAAATGAGAAACAGCTGGAACAAGTTCTCAAAAATACGCATATAAATCAAATGAACAGCCATACCCATTCTTCATCTGCTTCGTTATTCCATTCGTCAACTGGCCAACCGTCAGCAGCGGGTGATTCCGACGGCACTGTTTCGTTTTGAACTTTACCACTTTCCTTCGCCTTGGCAGCCTCTTTCTCCAATTCAGCTGTGGCAATTGAATTTTGCCAAGTTCCAATCTTAGACGTTTTGTCTTCGAACAAAGACGCTCCACCCATTTGCCAAACTAAAAGCAAGAAAAAAAAATATTAAAATAAAAACACGAAAACCAATGGATCACAGAAAATATCGTTGAGCAATTCACCGTTCACTTTTTCATTCGTAAAAACGTTCGAATGATAACTACCGTGTCGACCCATTGAGGATGTTCTTCTCGAAGAATTGGCAGAATAGCGCCTGAAAGTCATTTTCATTTTCGAAATTACAAGAAATAACAAAAAAAAAATTTTTTTTTTGAATAATAAACCTACCCTCGGCCACGCCCGCGTGCGCCAGACATGTTACGTCCACGTCCGCCACGATCCGTTCTCGGGAAATTTTCATCCAATCGATCCCTGTCCTTGCCCCATGAAACTGAAAAAAAAATTACATCAATACAATTGTGCACGGTTATTTATCATACGGGGCAACCGATAAATAAAAGTTTATCTAGCAACGTTTATGCGAACAAATATTTGCAGAACTGAAAAAGCAATGATGATAAATGCAGATTTTGATTTTAAAACGACAAAAATTAAACCGATAAGAGAAGTAAACAAATGCTTCATCAACTAAACTACACTTCACTACCCATTGTGAACTTCAATGAAAAAAAAAAAGATAACTAACTACTACTTCAACGCATTTAAATGATAACATGCTCGGAAGAATACAAATATTACAGATAACCAACTTTCGATGAACAATAGTGCTAAATTACTACGACTTTCGCAATTAATTCACGCTAACCATTATATACAAACAGCGGCTACCTTTGTCCGCATCAGAAACGCATCCAATCACTTATTCGCATTGTCAAAAAAAAAATCAATAATGCATATTTATTTACCTGATCAGAGTTGACTTCAATGATTATTCAGTTAAAAACAATAAATAAAAAATTAACACATTTTCCAATACAATTTATTTGCATTCATTGATATTGAAAATTTACTGACCATATTTTTGCACACTGCACAACTTCAAAATAAATACTTGAAATTAATGATAAAAGCAGCAATCATCGATGTCAAGATTTACAAAAATCGTTTTGCGTCAAAAATTTTTTCAATAAAATATGAAACTGAATTGACCTAAATCATCCTGCCTGCACACGTATGTGTTCATTTTGTTTCTGCATGCATCTGAGAAATGTAGGCTAACTAACTGAATACGTGAATACAAAAAAAAGACAAAGAACAGTTGACAAAGAAGAAATCAACGAAAAAAAACACTTCGACCAGTAGAAATTTTTACCTTTCTCCCACCAGAATCATTTATGAAATAACAGTACGCTCAATATTACAACTGCAACTGATCTTAAAATCTAAATTGCTTTTAATAAATATTCCATTTAAAATTTATTTGAAAATTGTCAGATTACTGTTTAAAAATAAATAATTTTCGAAAAATAAAAGATTCATTATAGGCGCTGTTGCATTTTCAGATTAGACAAACAAGAAAAGAAGAAAACGTGATACAGAAAAATTGATCAAAATTGAACCGCCAGTGTTGATTACAAAACAGTAGAAGAGATAAAATCACTAATGGAAAAAGCATCTAGAGAATTCCGCGGAATCCAGCAGAAAAAAAAAGAATATTTATGAAATAAGTTTAAAATTTAACTGGGATAAAACGAATAGAGGAACAAAGTAAGAATGAAAATAGTGAAAGTGGAAAAAAGCAGAGAACAGTTTACAAACCGGTTATGCTTTTACGTTGTGTTGTTTACAGTGCTGATGTTGAAAAGCAAAAAAAAAAAGGGAAAACAATTTTTTCCAGAGAAACCAAATCTGAAGGAAAAACTTACTCGCATTCTGGCGGCCACCTTGAGTGGGACGTGGCTGATTAGTTCCGCGTGTGACAGTTTGCTGACCAGCCAAAAAGCCGGTAGTGTCACGACTGCGAATTTGCGAGCGGCCACGTGCGTTAGCGGATTTAGCGTCGGGACGCTTTCCGCCACGAAGTTCCCTCTTCACGCCAACAGCCTCTTGTTTCTTTTCTCCTGTTGCTGCCGCTGCCGCCGCCTCTGCAGCAGCCAACGCTTGCTGTTGCTTGTGACTCTTTTTCGACTTTCGACTCTCGATAACCACCCATTCACCCTTAATCAAAACAAGAAAAAAAAAATCAATAACATGTAAACAAGATCAAATTGAAAATAAAAACAAACAAATACGAATTTCAACGCATCAGAGTAACTATGACCAGTCCTTCAGCAAAAATAAGGCTACAATTTTATCATCACTGCGTGATTTAGATCAATTTCGGTTATAAATCAAAATGCTCATCATCTGATTAAAACAATAACAACAACCAACAACATCAAAATCCCCCCACCGAAAATTTCAAAACGATCTATTTAACCCTGACCTTGAAAAGAACATCAAGCAACATACGATCGCCAGTGTCCCATTATAAGAAACAGGAAAATGTTTTTATTTCTCATTTTAACTAAATTTTTTAATAATTCAAATTATCTAAAAAAAATGAAAAAATAAAACACCTGGTTATCGCCTTCCAGTAGTGCGTTGACCGTTTTGTCGACCAAATAATCACAGTCGTACAGTGCAACAATAACTTCACTTTCTTCGTGACCAGTAAGATTGACAATCTGTTAACGCATCAAAAATATTACTAAACACAACCGCACGAAAAAAACAAAAATGAAAAACTTCATACGTATTGCACTTTGCGCTTAATGTCCTCTTCACTTGCAGGAGCTTTGTTCAACTCAGCAAGATCGGGCAATTCGGCAGTATTCTTTAAAAAAAATTAAATAACGCAAAAAACTGACAATAAAAAAATAAAAAATCAAGAAAAAAGTCGTACCACTTTTTTCTTAGAATCTTCACTGCTAGTCAAAAAATCTCGGTTACCCATTCTGTTGTGATGTCACAGTAAAAGCTTTTCACATAACCCTAAAATGAAATAAATTTGATCGCTTGTTGCCTGAAAACAGCACGCCTGACGACAACGTGATGTCGAGACGCGCGATAAAACAGTCGCGCTCGGAGGAAAAAAACAAACAAACAAAAAATTAACTGATGAAATAACCGCAAATTTTATAATTAAAAATAAAATTCAGGCGTATTATACATTCAACAGAGCAAAGAACAGACCAAATCTACGAGACGAACCGAGCGAAAATGTCAATTGCCAACCGACCTCTACCAGAAAACCAACCACACTGAAAGCTCCAATGAAAGATAATGCTTGCGTGTAAGTCTGACTGTACTTTAACAGAAATTATGATTCGCAAGATAAAAATATTTTCATACTGTAGATCAATTGTAAAATTATAGATTGAGAAAAATAAAATATTTTTTATT